>JAKSZU010000031.1:4785317-4843460 GCA_026018925.1 Tupaia tana
GAAGCAGTTTTACACCGTATTTCAGAGGACGTTTCGGAATGAAGCTTAATTTTGCCACATAAGCTTGTAGATTTTCAGCCAAAATCTGTTCATTTCCTCGGAGTACCAGAAAGATCTTTGGCAGAATGACTCCACTCATGGTTCTGATTTTCATACCGAAACATCTTTGTGGTAGCTGCAAGTTGAGTTTTGGGCCTAAGAAGGCACCACACTTTCAAAGAAAACTAAGACCCTAGAAACTCCTCTTCTAAACTTATGTTAACAAAGAACTAACACAAACTTGTTTCTTCCACTTACTTATCTTTGGAAGGTGAACAACTTGTGATGTTCACGGTTGCTCTACTTCAACTTTGAGTTTCCGAAGCAGTTTTACACTGTATTTCAAAGGACGTTTAGAAATGAGGCTTGCTTTCGCCAGATCAGCGTGTCGTTTTTCAGCCCAAATCTGTACATTCCCTTGGACTATCAGAACGACCTTTGGCAGAATGACTCCACACATGGAGCTGATTTTCTCACTTCAAGATTTTTGGGGTAGCTGCAGGTTGAGTTTGGGGCCGAGGAATGCACTACCCTTTCAAGGTAAACTAAGACTAAAGAAACCCTCTTCCAAAGAAATGCTAAGAAAGAACTAGATCAAACTTGTTTTAGCCACTTACTAAACTGGAAGTTGAACAATTTGTGATGTTCAGTGTGGCTGTTCTTCCAATTTTGCTTTTGGAAGCAGTTTTACACTGTATTTCATAGGACGGTTTTAAATGAGGCTCACTCTTGAGAGAGAAGCAGGTTGTTTTTCAGCCAAATTCTGTACATTCCCTTGGAGTATCAGGAAAACCTTTGGCACAAAAACCTTTGGCAGAGTGACCCCACTTATGGAGCTGATTTTCATACCTAAAGATCTGTGTGGTAGCTGCAAGTCGAGTTTGGGGCCTAAGAATGCACTAGACTTTCAAAGTAAACTGAGCCTAAAGAAAGCCTCTTCCAACGAAATGGTAAGGAAGAGCTAACTAACACAAACTTGTTGCTTCCGCTTACTTCTCTTTGGAAGTTGAAGCACTTGGGATATTCAGGGTTGCTCTATTTCAACTTTTTGTTTTGGAAGCAGTTTTACACCGTATTTCAGAGGACGTTTCGGAATGAAGCTTAATTTTGCCAGATAAGCTTGTAGATTTTCAGCCCAAATCTGCTCATTTCCTCGGAGTATCAGAAAGATCTTTGGCAGAATGACTCCACTCATGGTTCTGATTTGCATACCGAAACCTCTTTGTGGTAGCTGCAAGTCGAGTTTTGGGCCTAAGAATGCACTACACTTTCTAAGCACACTAAGACTAAAGAAACCCTCTCCCAACGAAATGTTTAGAAAGGACTAACACAAACTTGTTTCTTCCACTTACTTATCTTTGGTAGGTGAACAACTTGTGATGTTCACGGTTGCTCTACTTCAACTTTTAGTTTCCGAAGCAGTATTGCACTGTATTTCAAAGGACGTTTAGAAATGAGGCTTACGTTCGCCAGATCAGCGTGTCGTTTTTCAGACAAAATCTGTACAGTCTCCTGGAGTATCAGAAAGGCTTTTGGCAGAGTGACTCCCCTTATGGAGCTGATTTTCATACCTAAATATCTTTGTGGTAACTGCAAGTTGAGCTTTGGACCTAAGAATGCACTTCGCTTTCAAAGCAATCTAAGACTAAAGCGACCCTCGTCCAACAAAATGTTAAGAAAGAACTAACACACACTTGTTTCTTCCGCTTACTTATCTTTGGAAGTTGAACCCCTTGTGATGTTCAGGGTTGCTCTTCTTCAAATTTTCGTCTCAGAAACATTTTTACACTGCAATTCAAAGGACGTTTGGAAATGAAGCTTACTTTCGCGAGATTAAGCATGTCGTTTCTCAGCCAAAATCTGCACATTTCCTTGGAGTATCAGAAAGCCCTTTGCCAGAATGACTCCAGACATGCAGCTGATTTTCTCACCTCGAGATCTTTTTGCTAGCTGCAAGTTGAGTTTTGGGCCTAAGAATGCACTACACTTTCCAAGCAAACTAAGACTAAAGAAACCCCCTTCCAACAAAATGTTTAGGAAAAAAAATAACACAAACTTGTTTCTTCCACTTACTTATCTTTGGAAGAGGAACAACTTGTGATGGTCAGGGTTGCTCACTTCAACTTTTAGTTTCCGAAGCAGTTTTACACTGTATTTCAAAGGAAGTTTTGAAATGAAGCTTACTTTCGCGAGAAAAGCATGTCGTTTTTCAGCCAAAATCTGTACATTTTCTTGGAGGAAAAGAACAATCGTTGGCAGAATGACTCCACTTTCAAAGCTGATTTTCGTACCTGAAGCTCTGCGTGGTAGCTGCATGTTGGGTTTTGGGCCTAAGAATGCACTACACTTGCAAAGTAAACTGAGACTAAAGAAAGCCTCTTCCAACGAAATGTTAAGGAAGAGCTAACACAAACGTGTTGCTTCCGCTTCCTTATCTTTGGAACTTGAAGCACTTGGGATATTCAGGGTTGCTCTATTTCAACTTTTTGTTTTGGAAGCAGTTTTACACCGTATTTCAGAGGACGTTTCGGAATGAAGCTTAATTTTGCCACATAAGCTTGTAGATTTTCAGCCAAAATCTGTTCATTTCCTCGGAGTACCAGAAAGATCTTTGGCAGAATGACTCCACTCATGGTTCTGATTTTCATACCGAAACATCTTTGTGGTAGCTGCAAGTTGAGTTTTGGGCCTAAGAAGGCACCACACTTTCAAAGAAAACTAAGACCCTAGAAACTCCTCTTCTAAACTTATGTTAACAAAGAACTAACACAAACTTGTTTCTTCCACTTACTTATCTTTGGAAGGTGAACAACTTGTGATGTTCACGGTTGCTCTACTTCAACTTTGAGTTTCCGAAGCAGTTTTACACTGTATTTCAAAGGACGTTTAGAAATGAGGCTTGCTTTCGCCAGATCAGCGTGTCGTTTTTCAGCCCAAATCTGTACATTCCCTTGGACTATCAGAACGACCTTTGGCAGAATGACTCCACACATGGAGCTGATTTTCTCACTTCAAGATTTTTGGGGTAGCTGCAGGTTGAGTTTGGGGCCGAGGAATGCACTACCCTTTCAAGGTAAACTAAGACTAAAGAAACCCTCTTCCAAAGAAATGCTAAGAAAGAACTAGATCAAACTTGTTTTAGCCACTTACTAAACTGGAAGTTGAACAATTTGTGATGTTCAGTGTGGCTGTTCTTCCAATTTTGCTTTTGGAAGCAGTTTTACACTGTATTTCATAGGACGGTTTTAAATGAGGCTCACTCTTGAGAGAGAAGCAGGTTGTTTTTCAGCCAAATTCTGTACATTCCCTTGGAGTATCAGGAAAACCTTTGGCACAAAAACCTTTGGCAGAGTGACCCCACTTATGGAGCTGATTTTCATACCTAAAGATCTGTGTGGTAGCTGCAAGTCGAGTTTGGGGCCTAAGAATGCACTAGACTTTCAAAGTAAACTGAGCCTAAAGAAAGCCTCTTCCAACGAAATGGTAAGGAAGAGCTAACTAACACAAACTTGTTGCTTCCGCTTACTTCTCTTTGGAAGTTGAAGCACTTGGGATATTCAGGGTTGCTCTATTTCAACTTTTTGTTTTGGAAGCAGTTTTACACCGTATGTCAGAGGACGTTTCGGAATGAAGCTTAATTTTGCCAGATAAGCTTGTAGATTTTCAGCCCAAATCTGCTCATTTCCTCGGAGTATCAGAAAGATCTTTGGCAGAATGACTCCACTCATGGTTCTGATTTGCATACCGAAACCTCTTTGTGGTAGCTGCAAGTCGAGTTTTGGGCCTAAGAATGCACTACACTTTCTAAGCACACTAAGACTAAAGAAACCCTCTCCCAACGAAATGTTTAGAAAGGACTAACACAAACTTGTTTCTTCCACTTACTTATCTTTGGTAGGTGAACAACTTGTGATGTTCACGGTTGCTCTACTTCAACTTTTAGTTTCCGAAGCAGTATTGCACTGTATTTCAAAGGACGTTTAGAAATGAGGCTTACGTTCGCCAGATCAGCGTGTCGTTTTTCAGACAAAATCTGTACAGTCTCCTGGAGTATCAGAAAGGCTTTTGGCAGAGTGACTCCCCTTATGGAGCTGATTTTCATACCTAAATATCTTTGTGGTAACTGCAAGTTGAGCTTTGGACCTAAGAATGCACTTCGCTTTCAAAGCAATCTAAGACTAAAGCGACCCTCGTCCAACAAAATGTTAAGAAAGAACTAACACACACTTGTTTCTTCCGCTTACTTATCTTTGGAAGTTGAACCCCTTGTGATGTTCAGGGTTGCTCTTCTTCAAATTTTCGTCTCAGAAACATTTTTACACTGCAATTCAAAGGACGTTTGGAAATGAAGCTTACTTTCGCGAGATAAGCATGTCGTTTCTCAGCCAAAATCTGCACATTTCCTTGGAGTATCAGAAAGCCCTTTGCCAGAATGACTCCAGACATGCAGCTGATTTTCTCACCTCGAGATCTTTTTGGTAGCTGCAAGTTGAGTTTTGGGCCTAAGAATGCACTACACTTTCCAAGCAAACTAAGACTAAAGAAACCCCCTTCCAACAAAATGTTTAGGAAAAAAAATAACACAAACTTGTTTCTTCCACTTACTTATCTTTGGAAGAGGAACAACTTGTGATGGTCAGGGTTGCTCACTTCAACTTTTAGTTTCCGAAGCAGTTTTACACTGTATTTCAAAGGAAGTTTTGAAATGAAGCTTACTTTCGCGAGAAAAGCATGTCGTTTTTCAGCCAAAATCTGTACATTTTCTTGGAGGAAAAGAACAATCGTTGGCAGAATGACTCCACTTTCAAAGCTGATTTTCGTACCTGAAGCTCTGCGTGGTAGCTGCATGTTGAGTTTTGGGCCTAAGAATGCACTACACTTGCAAAGTAAACTGAGACTAAAGAAAGCCTCTTCCAACGAAATGTTAAGGAAGAGCTAACACAAACGTGTTGCTTCCGCTTCCTTATCTTTGGAAGTTGAAGCACTTGGGATATTCAGGGTTGCTCTATTTCAACTTTTTGTTTTGGAAGCAGTTTTACACCGTATTTCAGAGGACGTTTCGGAATGAAGCTTAATTTTGCCACATAAGCTTGTAGATTGTCAGCCAAAATCTGTTCATTTCCTCGGAGTACCAGAAAGATCTTTGGCAGAATGACTCCACTCATGGTTCTGATTTTCATACCGAAACATCTTTGTGGTAGCTGCAAGTTGAGTTTTGGGCCTAAGAAGGCACCACACTTTCAAAGAAAACTAAGACCCTAGAAACTCCTCTTCTAAACTTATGTTAACAAAGAACTAACACAAACTTGTTTCTTCCACTTACTTATCTTTGGAAGGTGAACAACTTGTGATGTTCACGGTTGCTCTACTTCAACTTTTAGTTTCCGAAGCAGTTTTACACTGTATTTCAAAGGACGTTTAGAAATGAGGCTTGCTTTCGCCAGATCAGCGTGTCGTTTTTCAGCCCAAATCTGTACATTCCCTTGGACTATCAGAACGACCTTTGGCAGAATGACTCCACACATGGAGCTGATTTTCTCACTTCAAGATTTTTTGGGTAGCTGCAGGTTGAGTTTGGGGCCGAGGAATGCACTACCCTTTCAAGGTAAACTAAGACTAAAGAAACCCTCTTCCAAAGAAATGCTAAGAAAGAACTAGATCAAACTTGTTTTAGCCACTTACTAAACTGGAAGTTGAACAATTTGTGATGTTCAGTGTGGCTGTTCTTCCAATTTTGCTTTTGGAAGCAGTTTTACACTGTATTTCATAGGACGGTTTTAAATGAGGCTCACTCTTGAGAGAGAAGCAGGTTGTTTTTCAGCCAAATTCTGTACATTCCCTTGGAGTATCAGGAAAACCTTTGGCACAAAAACCTTTGGCAGAGTGACCCCACTTATGGAGCTGATTTTCATACCTAAAGATCTGTGTGGTAGCTGCAAGTCGAGTTTGGGGCCTAAGAATGCACTAGACTTTCAAAGTAAACTGAGCCTAAAGAAAGCCTCTTCCAACGAAATGGTAAGGAAGAGCTAACTAACACAAACTTGTTGCTTCCGCTTACTTATCTTTGGAAGTTGAAGCACTTGGGATATTCAGGGTTGCTCTATTTCAACTTTTTGTTTTGGAAGCAGTTTTACACCGTATTTCAGAGGACGTTTCGGAATGAAGCTTAATTTTGCCAGATAAGCTTGTAGATTTTCAGCCCAAATCTGCTCATTTCCTCGGAGTATCAGAAAGATCTTTGGCAGAATGACTCCACTCATGGTTCTGATTTGCATACCGAAACCTCTTTGTGGTAGCTGCAAGTCGAGTTTTGGGCCTAAGAATGCACTACACTTTCTAAGCACACTAAGACTAAAGAAACCCTCTCCCAACGAAATGTTTAGAAAGGACTAACACAAACTTGTTTCTTCCACTTACTTATCTTTGGTAGGTGAACAACTTGTGATGTTCACGGTTGCTCTACTTCAACTTTTAGTTTCCGAAGCAGTATTGCACTGTATTTCAAAGGACGTTTAGAAATGAGGCTTACGTTCGCCAGATCAGCGTGTCGTTTTTCAGACAAAATCTGTACAGTCTCCTGGAGTATCAGAAAGGCTTTTGGCAGAGTGACTCCCCTTATGGAGCTGATTTTCATACCTAAATATCTTTGTGGTAACTGCAAGTTGAGCTTTGGACCTAAGAATGCACTTCGCTTTCAAAGCAATCTAAGACTAAAGCGACCCTCGTCCAACAAAATGTTAAGAAAGAACTAACACACACTTGTTTCTTCCGCTTACTTATCTTTGGAAGTTGAACCCCTTGTGATGTTCAGGGTTGCTCTTCTTCAAATTTTCGTCTCAGAAACATTTTTACACTGCAATTCAAAGGACGTTTGGAAATGAAGCTTACTTTCGCGAGATTAAGCATGTCGTTTCTCAGCCAAAATCTGCACATTTCCTTGGAGTATCAGAAAGCCCTTTGCCAGAATGACTCCAGACATGCAGCTGATTTTCTCACCTCGAGATCTTTTTGCTAGCTGCAAGTTGAGTTTTGGGCCTAAGAATGCACTACACTTTCCAAGCAAACTAAGACTAAAGAAAACCCCTTCCAACAAAATGTTTAGGAAAAAAAATAACACAAACTTGTTTCTTCCACTTACTTATCTTTGGAAGAGGAACAACTTGTGATGGTCAGGGTTGCTCACTTCAACTTTTAGTTTCCGAAGCAGTTTTACACTGTATTTCAAAGGAAGTTTTGAAATGAAGCTTACTTTCGCGAGAAAAGCATGTCGTTTTTCAGCCAAAATCTGTACATTTTCTTGGAGGAAAAGAACAATCGTTGGCAGAATGACTCCACTTTCAAAGCTGATTTTCGTACCTGAAGCTCTGCGTGGTAGCTGCATGTTGAGTTTTGGGCCTAAGAATGCACTACACTTGCAAAGTAAACTGAGACTAAAGAAAGCCTCTTCCAACGAAATGTTAAGGAAGAGCTAACACAAACGTGTTGCTTCCGCTTCCTTATCTTTGGAAGTTGAAGCACTTGGGATATTCAGGGTTGCTCTATTTCAACTTTTTGTTTTGGAAGCAGTTTTACACCGTATTTCAGAGGACGTTTCGGAATGAAGCTTAATTTTGCCACATAAGCTTGTAGATTGTCAGCCAAAATCTGTTCATTTCCTCGGAGTACCAGAAAGATCTTTGGCAGAATGACTCCACTCATGGTTCTGATTTTCATACCGAAACATCTTTGTGGTAGCTGCAAGTTGAGTTTTGGGCCTAAGAAGGCACCACACTTTCAAAGAAAACTAAGACCCTAGAAACTCCTCTTCTAAACTTATGTTAACAAAGAACTAACACAAACTTGTTTCTTCCACTTACTTATCTTTGGAAGGTGAACAACTTGTGATGTTCACGGTTGCTCTACTTCAACTTTTAGTTTCCGAAGCAGTTTTACACTGTATTTCAAAGGACGTTTAGAAATGAGGCTTGCTTTCGCCAGATCAGCGTGTCGTTTTTCAGCCCAAATCTGTACATTCCCTTGGACTATCAGAACGACCTTTGGCAGAATGACTCCACACATGGAGCTGATTTTCTCACTTCAAGATTTTTTGGGTAGCTGCAGGTTGAGTTTGGGGCCGAGGAATGCACTACCCTTTCAAGGTAAACTAAGACTAAAGAAACCCTCTTCCAAAGAAATGCTAAGAAAGAACTAGATCAAACTTGTTTTAGCCACTTACTAAACTGGAAGTTGAACAATTTGTGATGTTCAGTGTGGCTGTTCTTCCAATTTTGCTTTTGGAAGCAGTTTTACACTGTATTTCATAGGACGGTTTTAAATGAGGCTCACTCTTGAGAGAGAAGCAGGTTGTTTTTCAGCCAAATTCTGTACATTCCCTTGGAGTATCAGGAAAACCTTTGGCACAAAAACCTTTGGCAGAGTGACCCCACTTATGGAGCTGATTTTCATACCTAAAGATCTGTGTGGTAGCTGCAAGTCGAGTTTGGGGCCTAAGAATGCACTAGACTTTCAAAGTAAACTGAGCCTAAAGAAAGCCTCTTCCAACGAAATGGTAAGGAAGAGCTAACTAACACAAACTTGTTGCTTCCGCTTACTTCTCTTTGGAAGTTGAAGCACTTGGGATATTCAGGGTTGCTCTATTTCAACTTTTTGTTTTGGAAGCAGTTTTACACCGTATGTCAGAGGACGTTTCGGAATGAAGCTTAATTTTGCCAGATAAGCTTGTAGATTTTCAGCCCAAATCTGCTCATTTCCTCGGAGTATCAGAAAGATCTTTGGCAGAATGACTCCACTCATGGTTCTGATTTGCATACCGAAACCTCTTTGTGGTAGCTGCAAGTCGAGTTTTGGGCCTAAGAATGCACTACACTTTCTAAGCACACTAAGACTAAAGAAACCCTCTCCCAACGAAATGTTTAGAAAGGACTAACACAAACTTGTTTCTTCCACTTACTTATCTTTGGTAGGTGAACAACTTGTGATGTTCACGGTTGCTCTACTTCAACTTTTAGTTTCCGAAGCAGTATTGCACTGTATTTCAAAGGACGTTTAGAAATGAGGCTTACGTTCGCCAGATCAGCGTGTCGTTTTTCAGACAAAATCTGTACAGTCTCCTGGAGTATCAGAAAGGCTTTTGGCAGAGTGACTCCCCTTATGGAGCTGATTTTCATACCTAAATATCTTTGTGGTAACTGCAAGTTGAGCTTTGGACCTAAGAATGCACTTCGCTTTCAAAGCAATCTAAGACTAAAGCGACCCTCGTCCAACAAAATGTTAAGAAAGAACTAACACACACTTGTTTCTTCCGCTTACTTATCTTTGGAAGTTGAACCCCTTGTGATGTTCAGGGTTGCTCTTCTTCAAATTTTCGTCTCAGAAACATTTTTACACTGCAATTCAAAGGACGTTTGGAAATGAAGCTTACTTTCGCGAGATTAAGCATGTCGTTTCTCAGCCAAAATCTGCACATTTCCTTGGAGTATCAGAAAGCCCTTTGCCAGAATGACTCCAGACATGCAGCTGATTTTCTCACCTCGAGATCTTTTTGCTAGCTGCAAGTTGAGTTTTGGGCCTAAGAATGCACTACACTTTCCAAGCAAACTAAGACTAAAGAAACCCCTTCCAACAAAATGTTTAGGAAAAAAAATAACACAAACTTGTTTCTTCCACTTACTTATCTTTGGAAGAGGAACAACTTGTGATGGTCAGGGTTGCTCACTTCAACTTTTAGTTTCCGAAGCAGTTTTACACTGTATTTCAAAGGAAGTTTTGAAATGAAGCTTACTTTCGCGAGAAAAGCATGTCGTTTTTCAGCCAAAATCTGTACATTTTCTTGGAGGAAAAGAACAATCGTTGGCAGAATGACTCCACTTTCAAAGCTGATTTTCGTACCTGAAGCTCTGCGTGGTAGCTGCATGTTGAGTTTTGGGCCTAAGAATGCACTACACTTGCAAAGTAAACTGAGACTAAAGAAAGCCTCTTCCAACGAAATGTTAAGGAAGAGCTAACACAAACGTGTTGCTTCCGCTTCCTTATCTTTGGAAGTTGAAGCACTTGGGATATTCAGGGTTGCTCTATTTCAACTTTTTGTTTTGGAAGCAGTTTTACACCGTATTTCAGAGGACGTTTCGGAATGAAGCTTAATTTTGCCACATAAGCTTGTAGATTGTCAGCCAAAATCTGTTCATTTCCTCGGAGTACCAGAAAGATCTTTGGCAGAATGACTCCACTCATGGTTCTGATTTTCATACCGAAACATCTTTGTGGTAGCTGCAAGTTGAGTTTTGGGCCTAAGAAGGCACCACACTTTCAAAGAAAACTAAGACCCTAGAAACTCCTCTTCTAAACTTATGTTAACAAAGAACTAACACAAACTTGTTTCTTCCACTTACTTATCTTTGGAAGGTGAACAACTTGTGATGTTCACGGTTGCTCTACTTCAACTTTAGTTTCCGAAGCAGTTTTACACTGTATTTCAAAGGACGTTTAGAAATGAGGCTTGCTTTCGCCAGATCAGCGTGTCGTTTTTCAGCCCAAATCTGTACATTCCCTTGGACTATCAGAACGACCTTTGGCAGAATGACTCCACACATGGAGCTGATTTTCTCACTTCAAGATTTTTTGGGTAGCTGCAGGTTGAGTTTGGGGCCGAGGAATGCACTACCCTTTCAAGGTAAACTAAGACTAAAGAAACCCTCTTCCAAAGAAATGCTAAGAAAGAACTAGATCAAACTTGTTTTAGCCACTTACTAAACTGGAAGTTGAACAATTTGTGATGTTCAGTGTGGCTGTTCTTCCAATTTTGCTTTTGGAAGCAGTTTTACACTGTATTTCATAGGACGGTTTTAAATGAGGCTCACTCTTGAGAGAGAAGCAGGTTGTTTTTCAGCCAAATTCTGTACATTCCCTTGGAGTATCAGGAAAACCTTTGGCACAAAAACCTTTGGCAGAGTGACCCCACTTATGGAGCTGATTTTCATACCTAAAGATCTGTGTGGTAGCTGCAAGTCGAGTTTGGGGCCTAAGAATGCACTAGACTTTCAAAGTAAACTGAGCCTAAAGAAAGCCTCTTCCAACGAAATGGTAAGGAAGAGCTAACTAACACAAACTTGTTGCTTCCGCTTACTTATCTTTGGAAGTTGAAGCACTTGGGATATTCAGGGTTGCTCTATTTCAACTTTTTGTTTTGGAAGCAGTTTTACACCGTATTTCAGAGGACGTTTCGGAATGAAGCTTAATTTTGCCAGATAAGCTTGTAGATTTTCAGCCCAAATCTGCTCATTTCCTCGGAGTATCAGAAAGATCTTTGGCAGAATGACTCCACTCATGGTTCTGATTTGCATACCGAAACCTCTTTGTGGTAGCTGCAAGTCGAGTTTTGGGCCTAAGAATGCACTACACTTTCTAAGCACACTAAGACTAAAGAAACCCTCTCCCAACGAAATGTTTAGAAAGGACTAACACAAACTTGTTTCTTCCACTTACTTATCTTTGGTAGGTGAACAACTTGTGATGTTCACGGTTGCTCTACTTCAACTTTTAGTTTCCGAAGCAGTATTGCACTGTATTTCAAAGGACGTTTAGAAATGAGGCTTACGTTCGCCAGATCAGCGTGTCGTTTTTCAGACAAAATCTGTACAGTCTCCTGGAGTATCAGAAAGGCTTTTGGCAGAGTGACTCCCCTTATGGAGCTGATATTCATACCTAAATATCTTTGTGGTAACTGCAAGTTGAGCTTTGGACCTAAGAATGCACTTCGCTTTCAAAGCAATCTAAGACTAAAGCGAACCTCGTCCAACAAAATGTTAAGAAAGAACTAACACACACTTGTTTCTTCCGCTTACTTATCTTTGGAAGTTGAACCCCTTGTGATGTTCAGGGTTGCTCTTCTTCAAATTTTCGTCTCAGAAACATTTTTACACTGCAATTCAAAGGACGTTTGGAAATGAAGCTTACTTTCGCGAGATAAGCATGTCGTTTCTCAGCCAAAATCTGCACATTTCCTTGGAGTATCAGAAAGCCCTTTGCCAGAATGACTCCAGACATGCAGCTGATTTTCTCACCTCGAGATCTTTTTGGTAGCTGCAAGTTGAGTTTTGGGCCTAAGAATGCACTACACTTTCCAAGCAAACTAAGACTAAAGAAACCCCCTTCCAACAAAATGTTTAGGAAAAAAAATAACACAAACTTGTTTCTTCCACTTACTTATCTTTGGAAGAGGAACAACTTGTGATGTTCAGGGTTGCTCTACTTCAACTTTGAGTTTCCGAAGCAGTTTTACACTGTATTTCAAAGGACGTTTAGAAATGAGGCTTGCTTTCGCCAGATCAGCGTGTCGTTTTTCAGCCCAAATCTGTACATTCCCTTGGACTATCAGAACGACCTTTGGCAGAATGACTCCACACATGGAGCTGATTTTCTCACTTCAAGATTTTTGGGGTAGCTGCAGGTTGAGTTTGGGGCCGAGGAATGCACTACCCTTTCAAGGTAAACTAAGACTAAAGAAACCCTCTTCCAAAGAAATGCTAAGAAAGAACTAGATCAAACTTGTTTTAGCCACTTACTAAACTGGAAGTTGAACAATTTGTGATGTTCAGTGTGGCTGTTCTTCCAATTTTGCTTTTGGAAGCAGTTTTACACTGTATTTCATAGGACGGTTTTAAATGAGGCTCACTCTTGAGAGAGAAGCAGGTTGTTTTTCAGCCAAATTCTGTACATTCCCTTGGAGTATCAGGAAAACCTTTGGCACAAAAACCTTTGGCAGAGTGACCCCACTTATGGAGCTGATTTTCATACCTATAGATCTGTGTGGTAGCTGCAAGTCGAGTTTGGGGCCTAAGAATGCACTAGACTTTCAAAGTAAACTGAGCCTAAAGAAAGCCTCTTCCAACGAAATGGTAAGGAAGAGCTAACTAACACAAACTTGTTGCTTCCGCTTACTTCTCTTTGGAAGTTGAAGCACTTGGGATATCCAGGGTTGCTCTATTTCAACTTTTTGTTTTGGAAGCAGTTTTACACCGTATGTCAGAGGACGTTTCGGAATGAAGCTTAATTTTGCCAGATAAGCTTGTAGATTTTCAGCCCAAATCTGCTCATTTCCTCGGAGTATCAGAAAGATCTTTGGCAGAATGACTCCACTCATGGTTCTGATTTGCATACCGAAACCTCTTTGTGGTAGCTGCAAGTCGAGTTTTGGGCCTAAGAATGCACTACACTTTCTAAGCACACTAAGACTAAAGAAACCCTCTCCCAACGAAATGTTTAGAAAGGACTAACACAAACTTGTTTCTTCCACTTACTTATCTTTGGTAGGTGAACAACTTGTGATGTTCACGGTTGCTCTACTTCAACTTTTAGTTTCCGAAGCAGTATTACACTGTATTTCAAAGGACGTTTAGAAATGAGGCTTACGTTCGCCAGATCAGCGTGTCGTTTTTCAGACAAAATCTGTACAGTCTCCTGGAGTATCAGAAAGGCTTTTGGCAGAGTGACTCCCCTTATGGAGCTGATTTTCATACCTAAATATCTTTGTGGTAACTGCAAGTTGAGCTTTGGACCTAAGAATGCACTTCGCTTTCAAAGCAATCTAAGACTAAAGCAACCCTCGTCCAACAAAATGTTAAGAAAGAACTAACACACACTTGTTTCTTCCGCTTACTTATCTTTGGAAGTTGAACCCCTTGTGATGTTCAGGGTTGCTCTTCTTCAAATTTTCGTCTCAGAAACATTTTTACACTGCAATTCAAAGGACGTTTGGAAATGAAGCTTACTTTCGCAAGATAAGCATGTCGTTTCTCAGCCAAAATCTGCACATTTCCTTGGAGTATCAGAAAGCCCTTTGCCAGAATGACTCCAGACATGCAGCTGATTTTCTCACCTCGAGATCTTTTTGGTAGCTGCAAGTTGAGTTTTGGGCCTAAGAATGCACTACCCTTTCCAAGCAAACTAAGACTAAAGAAACCCCCTTCCAACAAAATGTTTAGGAAAAAAAATAACACAAACTTGTTTCTTCCACTTACTTATCTTTGGAAGAGGAACAACTTGTGATGGTCAGGGTTGCTCACTTCAACTTTTAGTTTCCGAAGCAGTTTTACACTGTATTTCAAAGGAAGTTTTGAAATGAAGCTTACTTTCGCGAGAAAAGCATGTCGTTTTTCAGCCAAAATCTGTACATTTTCTTGGAGGAAAAGCACAATCGTTGGCAGAATGACTCCACTTTCAAAGCTGATTTTCGTACCTGAAGCTCTGCGTGGTAGCTGCATGTTGGGTTTTGGGCCTAAGAATGCACTACACTTGCAAAGTAAACTGAGACTAAAGAAAGCCTCTTCCAACGAAATGTTAAGGAAGAGCTAACACAAACGTGTTGCTTCCGCACCCTTATCTTTGGAACTTGAAGCACTTGGGATATTCAGGGTTGCTCTATTTCAACTTTTTGTTTTGGAAGCAGTTTTACACCGTATTTCAGAGGACGTTTCGGAATGAAGCTTAATTTTGCCACATAAGCTTGTAGATTTTCAGCCCAAATCTGTTCATTTCCTCGGAGTACCAGAAAGATCTTTGGCAGAATGACTCCACTCATGGTTCTGATTTTCATACCGAAACATCTTTGTGGTAGCTGCAAGTTGAGTGTTGGGCCTAAGAAGGCACCACACTTTCAAAGAAAATGAAGACCCTAGAAACTCCTCTTCTAAACTTATGTTAACAAAGAACTAACACAAACTTGTTTCTTCCACTTACTTATCTTTGGAAGGTGAACAACTTGTGATGTTCACGGTTGCTCTACTTCAACTTTTAGTTTCCGAAGCAGTTTTACACTGTATTTCAAAGGACGTTTAGAAATGAGGCTTGCTTTCGTCAGATTAGCGTGTCGTTTTTCAGCCCAAATCTGTACATTCCCTTGGACTATCAGAACGACCTTTGGCAGAATGACTCCACACATGGAGCTGATTTTCTCACTTCAAGATTTTTTGGGTAGCTGCAGGTTGAGTTTGGGGCCGAGGAATGCACTACCCTTTCAAGGTAAACTAAGACTAAAGAAACCCTCTTCCAAAGAAATGCTAAGAAAGAACTAGATCAAACTTGTTTTAGCCACTTACTAAACTGGAAGTTGAACAATTTGTGATGTTCAGTGTGGCTGTTCTTCCAATTTTGCTTTTGGAAGCAGTTTTCCACTGTATTTCATAGGACGGTTTTAAATGAGGCTCACTCTTGAGAGAGAAGCAGGTTGTTTTTCAGCCAAATTCTGTACATTCCCTTGGAGTATCAGGAAAACCTTTGGCACAAAAACCTTTGGCAGAGTGACCCCACTTATGGAGCTGATTTTCATACCTATAGATCTGTGTGGTAGCTGCAAGTCGAGTTTGGGGCCTAAGAATGCACTAGACTTTCAAAGTAAACTGAGCCTAAAGAAAGCCTCTTCCAACGAAATGGTAAGGAAGAGCTAACTAACACAAACTTGTTGCTTCCGCTTACTTCTCTTTGGAAGTTGAAGCACTTGGGATATCCAGGGTTGCTCTATTTCAACTTTTTGTTTTGGAAGCAGTTTTACACCGTATGTCAGAGGACGTTTCGGAATGAAGCTTAATTTTGCCAGATAAGCTTGTAGATTTTCAGCCCAAATCTGCTCATTTCCTCGGAGTATCAGAAAGATCTTTGGCAGAATGACTCCACTCATGGTTCTGATTTGCATACCGAAACCTCTTTGTGGTAGCTGCAAGTCGAGTTTTGGGCCTAAGAATGCACTACACTTTCTAAGCACACTAAGACTAAAGAAACCCTCTCCCAACGAAATGTTTAGAAAGGACTAACACAAACTTGTTTCTTCCACTTACTTATCTTTGGTAGGTGAACAACTTGTGATGTTCACGGTTGCTCTACTTCAACTTTTAGTTTCCGAAGCAGTATTACACTGTATTTCAAAGGACGTTTAGAAATGAGGCTTACGTTCGCCAGATCAGCGTGTCGTTTTTCAGACAAAATCTGTACAGTCTCCTGGAGTATCAGAAAGGCTTTTGGCAGAGTGACTCCCCTTATGGAGCTGATTTTCATACCTAAATATCTTTGTGGTAACTGCAAGTTGAGCTTTGGACCTAAGAATGCACTTCGCTTTGTGCTCGCTTCGGCAGCACATATACTAAAATTGGAACGATACAGAGAAGATTAGCATGGCCCCTGCGCAAGGATGACACGCAAATTCGTGAAGCGTTCCATATTTTTAAAACACATTGGTAAAAACAACAGAAGAGAGACTTCAACAAACAGCTATTCCCATTAAAAAGGAAAGACTCTTACTTCTCGTGGGACAAAAGTTCTCCCAAGAGGTCTTTAAAAGGGAAGTAATCTTCCAATGCCTAAAAGTAGAAAAAGAGCCCCAGGTCTGAATAAACAAGAAAATATGTCTCCAACAAAGGAAAATGCCCCTCCATGTCTCGTAAATATGGAGGAAGTTACCAAAATGACACACACAGAATTTCGAAAATTCATGGTGACCAAATTCTGTGAATTGGAAAAAAAAAGAGACAACGAACTACAGGAAATTAGGAAGTCCTTCCAGGATATGAAAGAAGAAATGGATACTCTGAGAAAGAATCAGGTGGAACTATTAGAGATAAAGTCTATAATACAAGAAATCAAAAACTCTCTGGAAAGTATTAAGAGCCGATTAGACCATGCTGAAGATCGAATCTCTGATGTAGATGATAAAACCTCTGATCTAGAAAAAAACTACAAAAAGATCGAGAAAATAACTAAAAAACATGAGGATAATATACGGGAAATACTAGACTCTATTAGACGCCCAAACATCAGAATAATCGGCATCCCAGAAGGTGAAGAAACTAATAGCGGAATGGAAAATCTATTCCATGACATCTTGGAAGAAAATTTCCCAAGCCTAGAGAGGCACCGAACCATCCGGACCCAAGAAATACAAAGGACCCCAAATAGAATCAACCCCAGAAGATCTTCCCCAAGGCACATCTTAGCCAGGCTGTCTAACGTCACAGAAAAAGACATGATACTAAAACTGGCAAGAGAGAAACGAGAAATAACTTACAAAGGCCATCCCATAAGACTAACACCAGACCTCTCATCAGAAACAATGCAAGCAAGAAAAGAATGGGAAGACATACTGAAAGTGTTAAGAGAGAAACAATTTCAGCCAAGACTATTATACCCTGCAAGATTATCCTTCATTTGGGAAAAAAAGATTAAAATCTTCTCAGACAAACAAAACCTGAAAGAATTTGCCAACACCAGACCAGCTCTTCAAGAAATCCTGAAGAAAGTACTGTTCCAGGAAAACTAAAGACGCAACAGCCAGAAACAAAGAAATAACAGGCAACTAAGACAATGGCTAACTTAAATGTCGGTACAGATCCTGTAACATCGATAATAACATTGAATGTTAATGGGTTAAATTCTCCAATCAAGAGACACAGACTGGCTGAATGGATAAAAAAACAGAAACCCTCTATCTGTTGCCTACAAGAAACCCACCTCATGGAAAAAGACATACATAGACTGAAAGTGAAGGGTTGGAAAAAGGTTTTCCATGCAGTTGGGAACCAAAAAAGAGCTGGAGTTGCGATACTAATTTCTGACAAAATAGGCTTTAAAACAAAAAGTGTCCGAAGAGACAAAGAAGGGCACTACATCATAGTAAAAGGTTCTATAGATCGAGAAGATATAACGCTTATTAATATCTATGCTCCTAACACAGGAGCACCCAAATATGTGAAGGAAAGATTGTTAGATCTGAAAGGGGAGATAGACTGCAACACACTAATTGTTGGAGATCTCAACACCGCATTATCCCCTCTGGACAGATCATCTAGGCAAAAAATAGGTAGAGAGATCAAGGATCTAAATGATACCATAAATCAATTGGACTTAACAGACATCTATAGAACTTTCCACCCAAAAACCACAAGATATAGTTTTTTCTCACCCCGACATGGAACTTTCTCGAAGATTGACCACATCATAGGACACAAAGCAAGCCTCTGCAGATTCAGAGGCATAGAAACTATTTCCAGCATCTTCTCTGACCATGATGGAATCAAACTCGAGTTTAATTTCAAGAGAAATCCTCAAAAATACCTAAAAACATGGAAACTAAATAACCTACTCCTGAATGACTCCACTATTACCGAAGAAATAAAGTCCGAAATCAAAAGATTCATGGAAGCCAATGACAATGAAGATACAAGTTTCCATAATCTTTGGGACACTGCCAAAGCAGTCATAAGAGGGAAGTTCATAGCAATTAGTGCACATAAGAGGAAGACAGAGAAAAGGCTAATGGATCACCTAACATCAAGCCTTAGAGAATTGGAAAAGCAACAGCAAAAAAATCCAAAAAATTACAGGAGAAAGGAAATAATAAAGATCCGAGCAGAAATAAATGAAATAGAAAATAAACGTACTATACAGAAAGTAAGTGAAAGCAAAAGCTGGTTCTTTGAAAGATAAACAAAATTGATACCCCACTAGCGAGACTTATTAAGAAGAAGAGAGAAAGGAACCAGGTGAATCAAATCTGCAATGAGGCTGGTAACATAACAACAGACATAGTAGAAATTCAAAACATCATTAGAGGATACTTTGAACATCTATACGCTAAGAAACAAGATAATCTGGATGAGATGGACAAATTCCTGGACAAATATAATCTACCAAGAATGAGCCAGGAAGAAATAGAGAGTCTAAATAGGCCCATAACAAGTCAGGAAATTGAATCAGTAATAAGTAACCTCCCAACAAAGAAAAGCCCTGGCCCCGATGGATTCACCTCTGAATTCTACAAAACTTTCAAAGAAGAGTTAACTCCCATTCTGCTCAAATTATTTCTAAAGATCCAAAAGGGTGAATCTCTCCCTAATTCATTCTATGAAGCCTCTGTCACCCTCATCCTCAAAACAGATAAGGACAGGACAAGGAAGGAAAACTATAGACCAATATCTCTGATGAACATAGACTCAAAGATTCTCAACAAGATACTAGCAAATCGTATTCAACAACTTATACAGAAGATCATACACCATGATCAGGTAGGCTTTATTCCAGGAATGCAAGGTTGGTTCAACATACGCAAAACCATAAACATAATACACCATATTAATAGGAAGAAAGACAAAAACCATATGGTCATATCGATTGACGCAGAAAAAGCATTTGATAAGATACAACATCCCTTCATGATCAAGACTCTTAGCAAAATTGGCATAGAAGGGCCATTTCTCAATACAATAAAAGCCATCTATGAAAAACCCATAGCGAACATCATCCTGAATGGAGAAAAGCTGAAAGCTTTCCCACTAAACACAGGAACAAGACAAGGATGCCCACTTTCTCCTCTCCTTTTCAACATAGTTCTGGAAGTCCTCGCCAACGCAATCAGAAAAGAGGAAAAAATAAAGGGCATCCGAATAGGAAAAGAAGAGGTGAAACTCTCTCTATTTGCAGATGACATGATTGTATACATAGAAGACCCAATGGTCTCCATGGAAAAACTACTGGAAGTAATACATGATTACAGTAAAGTTGCAGGATATAAAATCAATATACAGAAATCGATAGCATTTCTGTATACGAATAACAGGCAGACTGAGATAGAACTGAAAAAACTTATTCCGTTTACCATAGCCACTAAAAGTATAAGATATTTAGGAATAAATCTAACCAAAGAAGTTAAAGACCTCCACAAGGAAAACTATGAGAAGGTAAAAAAAGAAATTGAAAATGACACAAAAAAATGGAAGGACATCCCATGTTCATGGATTGGAAGAGTTAATATAATCAAAATGGCAATTCTACCCAAATTAATCTACCTATTTAATGCAATGCCAATCAAAGTACCAGACACATTCTTCACAGATCTAGAAAAGACAATCTTAAAATTTGTCTGGAATCATAAAAGACCCCGTATTGCCAAAGCACTTCTACACAAGAAGAATGGAGTGGGTGGCATCTCAATCCCCGATCCAAAAATGTATTACAAAGCTGTGGTAATAAAGACAGCATGGTATTGGCACAGAAACAGACATGTGGACCAATGGAACAGAATAGAGTCCCCAGAAATAAGTGCCCAAACATACAGTCAACTGATCTTTGACAAGGGGTACCAGTCAATCCAGTGGGAAAATGAAAGCCTCTTCAGCAAGTGGTGCTGGAGAAACTGGACTTCCACTTGCAGAAAGATGAATCTGAACCCCTACCTCTCTCCTTTGACAAGAATCAAGTCAAGGTGGATCAAGGATCTAAATCTAAGACCTCAAACTATAAAGCTGCTCCTGGAGAATGCTGGGGAAACTCTGGGAGACATTGGTGTAGGGAAAGACTTCCTAAAGAAGACACTCAAAGCAGAGTCCATCGTCCACAAAATAGACAAGTGGGATTACATCAGACTAAGAAGTTTCTGCATGGCCAAAGACACAGTAGTTAGTGTGAATCGACAGCCCTCAGAATGGGAAAATATTTTTGTAAATGTTGCATCAGATAAGGGACTGATAACCAGAATACATAAGGAACTAAAAAAGGTGTTTGGAAAAAAGATGATCAACCCTATTAAAAGATGGGAGAAGGAGATGAAGAAAACACTCTCTAAAGATGACATACGAATGGCCAAAAGGCATATGAAAAAATGTTCAACCTCCCTCATCGTAAGGGAAATGCAGATAAAAACAACAATGAGGTACCACCTAACCCCAGTCAGATTGTCTAATATTAAAAAAACAAAAAATGATAAGTGTTGGCGGGGGTGTGGTGAAAGGGGAACTCTTTTACACTGCTGGTGGGAATGCAGATTGGTCCAACCACTGTGGAGAATAATTTGGAGATTCCTCAAAAATCTACAGATAGATCTGCCATATGATCCAGAGATCCCACTCCTCGGTATCTACCCAAAGGACAGAAGAATTCTTCATTGGAAAAGTGCTTGCACATCGATGTTTATTGCGGCACTATTCACAATTGCTAAATCTTGGAACCAACCCAGATGTCCCCGTATGGAGGAATGGATTGAAAAACTGTGGCTCATATACTCTATGGAATACTACTCAGCCATAAAAACCAACAGAGCCCTGGCTTTTGACAGAAAGTGGAAGAATATGGAAGATGTACTGCTGAGTGAGGCAAGCCAGACTATGAAGGAGAGACATTGTATGTCCCCACTTAACATATACCGTTTGTCTGCTTTCTATGTCTGAAACTGATTGACTAACAGTTGAACAAACACAAGAGATGGGTGTGAATGTCAGATGAGGTGTATGTGGAGGAGTGGGGCCCAACGAAAGACATTTAGAGAAGGGATACAGAGGTAGAGCATTGACGGGATGGGGAGGTGTGGTGTTATCTGCTGAAGATATTTCGATCAACGGGTCTGGGGAGAAATGTTCACATATCAAAATGGTCTCATTGTAAGACAAACAATATGATTGAAAGTATATACAAAAATAAAATAAATAAATAAATAAATAAATAAATAAATAAATAAATAAAAAAAAAAAGAATTTGTGAAAGTCATGGATCAATTAATGGCACCTGCAAAAAAGGACAGTGGGCCTTTGAATGGCAACGAATCTTATGGTCATAATGCCTTTTGATAACATAAGTGGATTCTAGATTCAGGCTTCTGACTAATTCTTGATAACTCTGTGATATAGGGCAGGTTACTTAACCTCTAAAACTCATGTTTCTTTTTCCATAAATTTGTAATAACAATAATTCAATGGAAAATTGAGGATTAACTGTGATAATCTAATCAAAGTGTTCTCCGGAGAGACATACATAGAAAGCATTCTCAAAAGATTATTAAAATGCTTTATATTTGTTAAAAAAAAAAAAAAAAAAAAAAGAAAGGCTTTTGGCAGAGTGACTCCCCTTATGGAGCTGATTTTCATACCTAAATATCTTTGTGGTAACTACAAGTTGAGTTTTGGACCTACGAATGCACTTCGCTTTCAAAGCAATCTAAGACTAAAGCAACCCTCGTCCAAAAAATGTTAAGAAAGAACTAACACACACTTGTTTCTTCCGCTCACTTATCTTTGGAAGTTGAACCCCTTTTGATGTTCAGGGTTGCTCTTCTTCAAATTTTCGTCTCAGAAACATTTTTACACTGCAATTCAAAGGACGTTTGGAAATGAAGCTTACTTTCGCGAGATAAGCATGTCGTTTTTCGACCACAACCTGCACATTTCCTTGGAGTATCAGAAAGCCCTTTGCCAGAATGACTCCAGACAAGCAGCGGATTTTCTCACCTCGAGATCTTTTTGGTAGCTGCAAGTTGAGTTTTGGGCCTAAGAATGCACTACACTTTCCACGCAAACTAAGACTAAAGAAACCCCCTTCCATCAAAATGTATAGAAAAAAAAATAACACAAACTTGTTTCTTCCACTTACTTATCTTTGGAAGAGGAACAACTTGTGATGGTCAGGGTTGCTCACTTCAACTTTTAGTTTCCGAAGCAGTTTTACACTGTATTTCAAAGGAAGTTTTGAAATGAAGCTTACTTTCGCGAGAAAAGCATGTCGTTTTTCAGCCAAAATCTGTACATATTCTTGGAGGAAAAGAACAATCGTTGGCAGAATGACTCCACTTTCAATGCTGATTTTCCCACCTGAAGCTCTGTGTGGTAGCTGCATGTTGAGTTTTGGACCTAGGAATGCACTACACTTGCAAAGTAAACTGAGACTAAAGAAAGCCTCTTCCAACGAAATGTTAAGGAAGAGCTAACACAAACGTGTTGCTTCCGCTTCCTTATCTTTGGAAGTTGAAGCACTTGGGATATTCAAGGTTGCTCTATTTCAACTTTTTGTTTTGGAAGCAGTTTTACACCGTATTTAAGAGGACATTTCGGAATGAAGCTTAATTTTGCCACATAAGCTTGTAGATTTTCAGCCAAAATCTGTTCATTTCCTCGGAGTACCAGAAAGATCTTTGGCAGAATGACTCCACTCATGGTTCTGATTTTCATACCGAAACATCTTTGTGGTAGCTGCATGTTGAGTTTTGGGCCTAAGAAGGAACCACACTTTCAAAGAAAACTAACACCCTAGAAACTCCTCTTCTAAACTTATGTTAACAAAGAACTAACACAAACTTGTTTCTTCCACTTACTTACCTTTGGAAGGTGATCAACTTGTGATGTTTAGGGTTGCTCTACTTCAACTTTTAGTTTCTGAAGCAGTTTTACACTTTATTTCAAAGTACGTTTAGAAATGAGGCTTGCATTTGCCAGATCAGCGTGTCGTGTTTCAGCCCAAATCTGTACATTCCCTTGGACTATCAGAACGACCTTTGGCAGAATGACTCCACACATGGAGCTGATGTTCTCACTTCAATATTTTTTGGGTAGCTGCAGGTTGAGTTTGGGGCCGAAGAATGCACTACCCTTTCAAGGTAAACTAAGACTAAAGAAACCCTCTTCCAAAGAAATGCGAAGAAACAACTAGATCAAACTTGTTTTAGCCACTTACTAAACTGGAAGTTGAACAATTTGTGATGATCAGTGTGGCTGTTCTTCCAATTTTGCTTTTGGAAGCAGTTTTACACTGTATTTCATAGGACGGTTTTAAATGCGGCTCACCCTTGAGAGAGAAGCATGTGGTTTTTCAGCCAAATTCTGTACATTCCCTTGGAGTATCAGGAAAACTTTTGGCACAAAAACCTTTGGCAGAGTGACCCCACTATGGAGCTGATTTTCATACCTATAGATCTGTGTGGTAGCTGCAAGTCGAGTTTGGGGCCTAAGAATGCACTAGACTTTCAAAGTAAACTGAGCCTAAAGAAAGCCTCTTCCAACGAAATGTTCAGAAAGAGCTAACTAACACAAACTTGTTGCTTCCGCTTACTTATCTTTGGAAGTTGAAGCACTTGGGATATTCAGGGTTACTCTATTTCATCTTATTGTTTTGGAAGCAGTTTTACACCGTATTTCAGAGGACGTTTCGGAATGAAGCTTAATTTTGCCAGATAAGCTTGTAGATTTTCAGCCAAATTCTGCTCATTTCCTCGGAGTATCAGAAAGATCTTTGGCAGAATGACTCCACTCATGGTTCTGATTTGCATACCGAAACCTCTTTTTGGTAGCTGCAAGTCGAGTTTTGGGCCTAAGAATGCACTACACTTTCTAAGCACACTAAGACTAAAGAAACCCTCTTCCAACGAAATGTTTAGAAAGGACTAACACAAACTCGTTTCTTCCACTTACTTATCTTTGGTAGGTGATCAACTTGTGATGTTCACAGTTGCTCTACTTCAAGTTTTAGTTTGTGAAGCAGTTTTACACTGTATTTCTAAGGACGTTTAGAAATGAGGCCTACTTTCGCCAGATCAGCGTGTTGTTTTTCAGCCAAAATGTGTACAGTTTCCTGGTGTATCAGAAAGGCTTTTGGCAGGGTTACTCCCCTTATGGAGCTGATTTTCATACCTAAATTTCTTTGTGGGAACTCCAAGTTGAGTTTTGGACCTACGAATGCACTTGGCTTTCAAAGCAATGTAAGACTAAAGCAACCCTCGTCCAACAAACTGTTAAGAAAGAACTAACACAAACTTGTTTCTTCCGCTTACTTATCTTTGGAAGTTGAACCCCTTGTGATGTTCTGGGTTGCTCTTCTTCAAATTTTCGTTTCAGAAACATTTTTACACTGCAATTCAAAGGTCATGTGGAAATGAAGCTTTCTTTCGCGAGATAAGCATGTCGTTTTTCAGCCAAAATCTGCACATTTCCTTGGAGTATCAGAAAGCCCTTTGTCAGAATGACTCCAGACATGCAGCTCATTTTCTCACCTCGAGATGTTTTTGGTAGATGCAAGTTGAGTTTTGTGCCTAAGAATGCACTACACTTTCCACGCAAACTAAGACTAACGAAACCCCCTTCAAACAAAATGTTTAGGAAAAAAAATAACACAAACTTGTTTCTTCCACTTACTTATCTTTGGAAGAGGAACAACTTGTGATGGTCAGGGTTGCTCACTTCAACTTTTAGTTTCCAAAGCAGTTTTACACTGTATTTCAAAGGAAGTTTTGAAATGAAGCTTACTTTCGCGAGAAAAGCATGTCGTTTTTCAGCCAAAATCTGTACATTTTCTTGGCGGAAAAGCACAATCGTTGGCAGAATGACTCCATTTTCAAAGCTGATTTTCGTACCTAAAGCTCTGCGTGGTAACTGCATGTTGAGTTTTGGGCCTAAGAATGCACTACACTTTCAAAGTAAACTGAGACTAAAGAAAGCCTCTTCCAACGAAATGTTAAGGAAGAGCTAACACAAACGTGTTGCTTCCGCACCCTTATCTTTGGAAGTTGAAGCACTTGGGATATTCAGGGTTGCTCTATTTCAACTTTTTGTTTTGGAAGCAGTTTTACCCCGTATTTCAGAGGACGTTTTGGAATGAAGCTTAATTTTGCCAGATAAGCTTGTAGATTTTCAACCAAAATCTGTTCATTTCCTTGGAGTATCAGAAAGATCTTTGGCAGAATGATTCCACTCATGGTTCTGATTTTCATACCGAAACATCTTTGTGGTAGCTGCAAGTTGAGTTTTGGGCCTAAGAAGGCACCACACTTTCAAAGAAAACTAAGACTCTAGAGACTCCTCTTCTAAACTAATGTTAACAAAGAACTAACACAAACTTGTTTCTTCCACTTACTTATCTTTGGAAGGTGAACAACTTGTGATGTTTAGGGTTGCTCTACTTCAACTTTTAGTTTCCGAAGCAGTTTTACACTGTATTTCAAATGACATTTAGAAATGAGGCTTGCTTTCGCCAGATCAGCGTGTCCTGTTTCAGCCCAAATCTGTACATTCCCTTGGACTATCAGAACGACCTTTGGCAGAATGACTCCACACATGGAGCTGATGTTCTCACTTCAATATTTTTTGGGTAGCTGCAGGTTGAGTTTGGGGCCGAAGAATGCACTACACTTTCAAGGTAAAGTAAGACTAAGAAACCCTCTTCCAAAGAAATGCTAAGAAAGAACTAGATCAAACTTGTTTTAACCACTTACTAATCTGGAAATTGAACAATTTGTGATGTTCAGTGTGGCTGTTCTTCCAATTTTGCTTTTGGAAGCAGTTTTACACTGTATTTCATAGGACGGTTTTAAATGAAGCTCACTCTTGAGAGAGAAGCATGTTGTTTTTCAGCGAAATTCTGTACATTCCCTTGGAGTATTACGAAAACCTTTGGCACAAAAACCTTTGGCACAATGACCCCACTTAGGGAGCTGATTTTCATACCTAAAGATCTGTGTAGTAGCTGCAAGTCGAGTTTTGAGTCTAAGAATGCACTAGACTTTCTAAGTAAACTGAGACTAAAGAAAGCCTCTTCCAACGAAAAGTTAAGAAAGAGCTAACTAACACAAACTTGTTGCTTCCGCTTACTTATCTTTGGAAGTTGAAGCACTTGGGATATTCAGGGTTGCTCTATTTAAATTTTATGTTTTGGAAGCAGTTTTACACCGTATTTCAGAGGACGTTTCGGAATGAAGCTTAATTTTGCCAGATAAGCTTGTAGATTTTCAGCAAAAATCGGTTCCTTTCCTCGAAATATCAGAAAGATCTTTGCGGAATGACTGCACTCATGGTTCTGATTTGCGTACCGAAAGATCTGTGTGGTAGCTGCAAGTCGAGTTTTGGGCCTAAGAATGCACTACACTTTCTAAGCACACTAAGACTAAAGAAACCCTCTTCCAACGAAATGTTTAGAAAGAGCTAACTAACAAAAACTTGGTTCTTCCACTAACTTATCTTTGGTAGGTGAACAACTTGTGATGTTCACAGTTGCTCTACTTCAACTTTGAGTTTCCGAAGCAGTTTTACACTATATTTCAAAGGACGTTTAGAAATGAATCTTACGTTCTCCAGATCAGCGTGTCGTTTTTCAGCCAAAATCTGTACAGTTTCCTGGAGTATCAGAAAGGCTTTTGGCAGAGTGACTCCACTTATGGAGCTGATTTTCATACCTAAATATCTTTGTGGTAACTGCAAGTTGAGTTTTGGACCTAGGAATGCACTTCGCTTTCAAAGCAATCTAAGACTAAAGCAACCCTCATCCAACAAAATGTTACGAAAGAACTAACACAAACTTGTTTCTTCCGCTTACTTATCTTTGGAAGTTGAACCCCTTGTGATGTTCAGGGTTGCTCTTCTTCAAATTTTCGTTTCAGAAACATTTTTACATTGCAATTCAAAGGACGTTTGGAAATGAAGCTTATATTCGCGAGATAAGCGTGCCATTTTTCAGTCAAAATCTGCACATTTCCTTGGAGTATCAGAAAGCCCTTTGCCAGAATTACTCCAGACATATAGCAGGTTTTCTCACCTCGAGATCTTTTTGGTAGCTGCAAGTTGAGTTTTGGGCCTAAGAATGCACTACACTTTCCAAGCAAACTGAGACTAAAGAAACCCTCTTCCAACAAAATGTTTAGAAAAAAATAACACAAACTTGTTTCTTCCACTTACTTATCTTTGGAAGATGATCAACTTGTGATGGTCAGGGTTGCTCACTTCAACTTTTAGTTTCCGAAGCAGTTTTACACTGTATTTCAAAGGCAGTTTTGAAATGAAGCTTACTGTCACGAGAAAAGCTTGTCGTTTTTCAGCCAAAATCTGTACATTTTATTAGAGGAAAAGAACAATCATTGGCAGAATGACTCCACTTTTTTCTTTTTTTTTTTTGGAGAGGTTTTTCGCTATAGGGCGCGTGCGTTCGCCAGACAGACAGAGAGCGACAGAGAGATAGAAAGCAAGAAATCACCCCCCAGGGGGGATGGTCACGGCGCAATCCCTTCTCCAACACTCTCCTCTCAGGATCTTGGGCACGCACGCACACGCGCCCGGCGTGAGTTGTAAGCCACCGGGTCCGAGATGCGAACCGCGGTTGACTACGTGGGAGTCCAGTGACATAGCCATTACGCTAACTGCTGGTTCCCATGACTCCATTTTCAAAGCTGATTTTCATACTTAAAGCTCTGCGTGGTAGCTGCATGTTGAGTTTTGGCCCTAAGAATGCACTACACTTTCAAAGTAAACTGAGACTAAAGAAAGCCTCTTCCAACGAAATGTTAAGAAAGAGCTAACACAAATGTGTTGCTTCCACTTCCTTATCTTTGGAAGTTGAACCACTTGGGATATTCAGGGTTGCTCTATTTCAACTTTTTGTTTTGGAAGCAGTTTTACACCGTATTTCAGAGGACGTTTCGGAATGAAGCTTAATTTTGCCACATAAGCTTGTAGATCTTCAGCCAAAATCCGTTAATTTACTCGGAGTATCATAAAGATCTTTGGCAGAATGACTCCACTCATGGTTCTGATTTTCATACCGAAACATCTTTGTGGTAGCTGCAAGTTGAATTTTGGGCCTAAGAATTCACAACATTTTCAAAGAAAACTAAGACTCTAGAAACACCTCTTCTAAACTAATGTTAACAAAGAACTAACACAAACTTGTTTCTTCCACTTATTTATCTTTGGAAGGTGAACAACTTGTGATGTTCAGGGTTGCTCTACTTCAACTTTTAGTTTCCGAAGCAGTTTTACACTGTATTTCAAATGACGTTCAGAAATGAGGCTTACTTTCGCCAGATCAGCGTGTCGTTTTTCAGCCCAAATCTGTACATTCCCTTGGACTATCAGAACGACCTTTGGCAGAATGACTCCACACATGGAACAGATTTTCTCACTTCAAGATTTTTTGGTAGCTGCAGGTTGAATTTGGAGCCGAAGAATGCCCTACCCTTTCAACGTAAACTAAGACTAAAGAAACCCTCTTCCAAAGAAATGCTAAGAAAGAACTAGATCAAACTTGTTTTAGCCACTTACTAAACGGGAAGTTGAACAATTTGTGATGTTCAGTGTGGCTGTTCTTCCAATTTTGCTTTTGGAAGCAGTTTTACACTGTATTTCATAGGACGGCTATAAATGAGGCTCACTCTTTAGAGAGAAGCATGTTGTTTTTCAGCCAAATTCTGTACATTCCCTTGGAGTATCAGGAAAACCTTTGGCACAAAAACCTTTGGCAGAATTACCCCTCTTATGGAGCTGATTTTCATACCTAAAGATCTGTGCGGTAGCTGCAAGTCGTGTTTTGGCCTAAGAATGCACTAGACTTTCAAAGTAAACTGAGAATAAAGAAACCCCCTTCCAACGAAATGTTAAGAAAGAGCTAACTAACACAAACTTGTTGCTTCTGCTTACTTCTCTTTGGAAGTTGAAGCACTTGGGATATTCAGGGTTGCTCTATTTCAACTTTTTGTATTGGAAGCAGTTTTACACCGTATTTCAGAGGACGTTTCAGAATGAAACTTAATTTTGCCAGATAAGCTTGTAGATTTTCAGCCAAAATCTGTTCATTTCCTCGGATTATCAGAAAGATCTTTGGCAGAATGACTCCAATCATGGTTCTGATTTTCATACCGAAACATCTTTGTAGTAGCTGCAAGTTGAGTTTTGGGCCTAAGAATGCACTACACTTTCTAAGCAAACTAAGACTAAAGAAACCCTCTACCAACGAAATGTTTAGAAAGGACTAACAGAAACTTGTTTCTTCCACTTACTTATCTTTGGTAGGTGAACAACTTGTGATGTTCACGGTTGCTCTACTTTAACTTTTAATTTCCGAAGCAGTTTTACACTGTATTTCAAAGGACGTTTATAAATGAGACTTACTTTGGCCAGATCAGTGTGTCGTTTTTCAGCCAAAATCTGTACATTACTTTGGAGTATAAAAAAGGCTTTTGGTAGAGTGACTCCCCTTATGGAGCTGATTTTCATACCTAAATATCTTTGTGGTAACTGCAAGTTAAGTTTTGGACCCAGGAATGCACTTCTCTTTCAAAGCAATCTTAGACTAAAGCAACCCTCGTCCAACAAAATGTTAAGTAAGAACTAACGCAAACTTGTTTCTTCCGCTTATTTATCTTTGGAAGTTGAACCCCTTGTGATGTTCAGGGTTGCTCTTCTTATAATTTTTGTTTCAGAAATATTTTTACACTGCAATTCAAATGACGTTTGGAAATGAAGCTTACTTTCGCGAGATAAGCATGTCGTTTTTCAGCCAAAATCTGCACATTTCCTTGGAGTATCAGAAAGCCCTTTGACAGAATGACTCCAGACATGCAGCTGATTTTCTCACCTCGAGATCTTTTTGGTAGCTGCAAGTTGAGTTTTGGGCCTAAGAATGCACTACACTTTCCAAGCAAACTAAGACTAAAGTAACCCTCTTCCAACAAAATGTTTAGAACAAAATAACACAAACTTGTTTCATTTCTTTTTTTTTTTTTTTTTTTCTTTTTCTGGAGCTGTTTTTGCTATAGGGTGCTTCGCTTGCCAGACAGACAGAGAGAGACAGAGAGATAGAAAGCAGGAAATCACCCCCCAAAGGAGATGGCCACGCCACAATCCCTTCTCCATTCTCCTGTCGGGATCTTGGGCACGCACGCTCACGAGCCCGGCGTGAGTTTATGCCGCCGGGTCAGGGACTCGAACAGCGGTCGACTACGTGGGAGTTCAGCGACATAGCCATTACGCTAATTGCTGGTCCCACAAACTTGCTTCTTCCACTTACTTATCTTTGGAAGGTGAACAACTTGTGATGATCAGGGTTGCTCTACTTCACCTTTTAGTTTCTGAAGCAGTTTTACACTGTATTTCAAAGGAAGTTTTGAAATGAAGATTAGTTTCATGAGAAAAGCATGTCGTTTTTCTGTCAAAACCTGTATATTTTCTTGGAGGAAAAGAACAATCGTTGGCAGAATGACTCCACTTTTAAAGCTACCACGCAGAGCTTTAGGTAGCTGCATGTTGAGTTTTGGGCCTAAGAATGCACTACACTTTCAAAATAAACTGAGACTGAAGAAAACCTCTTCCAACGAAATGTTAAGAAAGAGCTAACACAAACGTATTGCTTCCGCTTCCTTATCTTTGGAAGTTGAACCACTTGGGATATTCAGGGTTGCTCTATTTCAACTTTTTGTTTTGGAAGCAGTTTTACACCGTATTTCAGAGGACGTTTCGGAATGAAGCTTAATTTTGCCAAATAAGCTTGTAGATTTTCAACCAAAATCTGTTCAATTCCTCGGAGTAGCAGAAAGATCTTTTGCAGAATGACTCCACTCATGGTCCTGATTTTCATACCAAAACATCTCTGTGGTAGCTGCAAGTTGAGTTTTGGGCCTAAGAAGGCACCACACTTTCAAAGAAAACTAAGACTCTAGAAACTCCTCTTCTAAACTAATGTTAACAAAGAACTAACACAAACTTGTTTCTTCCACCTACTTATCTTTGGAAGTTGACTCCACTTTTAAAGCTGATTTTCATACCTAAAGTCCTGCGTGGTAGCTGCAAGTTGAGTTTGGGACCTAAGAATGCACTACACTTTCAAAGTAAACTACCACATTAGAAACCCACTTGCAAACAAATGTTAACAAAGAATTAACACACACCCGTTTCTTCCACTTACTTATCATTGGAAGTTGAACAGGTTGTAATGTTCAGTGTGGCTCTATCTTAACTGGAAGTTTCAGAAGCAGTTTTACACTGTATTTCAAAGCATGTTTTGAAATGAAGCTTTCTTTCGTGAGATAAGCATGTTATATTTCAGCCCAAAACTGTACATTCCCTTATACTATCAGAAAGACCTTTGGCAGAATGACTCCACACATGGAGCTGATTTTCTCACTTCAAGATTTTTTGGGTAGCTGTAGGTTGATTTTGGGCCAAAGAATGCATTAACCTTTCAACGTAAATTAAGACTAAAGAAACCTACTTCCAAAGAAATGCTAAGAAAGAACTAGATCAAACTTGTTTTTGCCACTTACTAAACTTTGGAATGTGAACAATTTGTGATGTTCAGTGTGGCTGTTCTTCCAATTTTGCTTTTGGAAGCAGTTTTACACTGTATTTCATAGGACGGTTTTAAATGAGGCTCACTCTCTCGATAGAAGCATGTTGTTTTTCAGCCAAATTTTATACATTCCCTTGGAGTATCAGGAAAAGCTTTGGCACAAAAACCTTTGTCAGAATGACCCCACTTATGGAGCTGATTTTCATACCTAAAGATCTTTGTGGTAGCTGCAAGTTGAGTTTTGGGCCTAAGAATGCACTAGACTTTCAAAGTAAACTGACTAAAGAATCCCTCTTCCAACGAAATGTTAAGGAAGAAGTAACTAACACAAACTTGTTGCTTCCCCTTACTTATCTTTGGAAGTTGAACCACTTGGGATATTCAGGGTTTCTCTGTTTCAACCTTTTGTTTTGGAAGCAGTTTTATACCGTATTTCAGGGGACGTTTCGGAATGAATCTTAATTTTTCCCGATAAGCTTGTAGATTTTCAGCCAAAATCTGTTCAATTCCTCGGAGTATCACAAAGATCTTTGGCAGAATGACTCCAATCATGGTTCTGATTTTCATACCGAAACATCTTTGTGGTAGCTGCAAGTTGAGTTTTGGGCCTAAGAATGAACTAAACTTTCAAAGAAAACTAAGAGTCTAGAAAGCCCTCTTCTAAACAAATGTTAATAAAGAACTAACACAAACTTGTTTCTTCCACTTACTTATCTTTGGAAGGTGAACAACTTGTGATGTTCAGGGTTGCTCTACTTCAACTTTTAATTTCCGAAGCAGTTTTACACTGTATTTCAAAGGACGTTTAGAAATGAGACTTACTTTTGCCAGATCAGTGTGTCATTTTTCATCCAAAATCTGTACATTTCTTTGGAGTATCAGAAAGCCTTTTGGCAGAATGACTCCACTTATGTAGCTGATTTTCATACCTAAATATCTTCGTGGTTACTACAAGTTGACTTTTGGACCTAAGTATGCACTTCAGTTTTAAAGCAATCTAAGAATAAAGCAACCCTCATCCATCAAAATGTTAATAAAGAACTAAACCAAACTTGTTTCTTCCGCTTACTTATTTTTGGAAGTTGAACCCCTTGTGATGTTCAGGTTGATCTTCTTCAACTTTTCATTACAGAAACATTTTTACACTGCAATTCTAAGGACGTTTTGAAATGAAGCTTACTATCGTGAAATAAGCATGTCGTTTTGCAGCCAAAATCTACACATTTACTTGGAGTATCAAAAAGTCCTTTGCTAGAATGACTCCAGACATGCAGCTGATTTTCTCACCTTGAGATTTTTGTGGTAGCTGCAAGTTGTGTTTTGGTCCTAAGAATGTACTACACTTTCAAAGCAAACTAAGACTAAAGAAACCCTTTTCCAACAAAATGTTTAGAAAACAATAACACAAAACTTTTTCTTCCACTTACTTATCTTTGGAAGGTGAACAACTTCCGATGGTCAGGGTTGCTCTACTTCAATTTTTAGTTTCTGAAGCAGTTTTATACTGTATTTCAAAGGACGTTTTGAAATGAAGCTTACTTTCACGAGATAAGCATGTCGTTTTGCAGCCAAAATCTGTACATTTTCTTGGAGGAAAAGAACAATCTTTGGCATAATGACACCACTTTTCAAGATGATTTCCGTACCTAAAGCTCTGCATGGAAGCTGCAATTTGAGTTTTGGGCCTAAGAATGCAGTACACTTTCAAAGTAAACTACCACTTTAGAAACCCACTTGCAAACAAATGTTAACAATGAACTAATTCACACCCGTTTCCTCCACTTACTTAACATTTAAAGTTGAATAGTTTGTGATGTTCAGTGTGGCACTACCTTAACCTGAAGCTTCAGAAGCAATTTTACACTGTATTTCTTAGGACCGTTTTAAATGAGGCTCACTCTCTTGAGAGAAGCATGTTGTTTTCCAGCCAAATTCTGTACATTCCCTTGGAGCATCAGGAAAATCTTTGGCACAAAAACCTTTGTCAGAAAGACCTAACTATGGAGCTGATTTTCATACCTAAAGATCTGTGTGGTAGCTGCAAGTTGAGTTTTAAGCCTAAAAATGCACTAGACTTTCAAAGTAACCTGAGACTAAAGAAACCCTCTTCCAATGAAATATTAAGAAAGAGCTAACAAACACAAACTTGTCACTTCGACTTACTTATCTTTGGAAGTTGAACCACTTGGGATATTCAGGGTTGCTCTATTTCAACTTTTTGTTTTACAAGCAGTTTTACACCGTATTTCAGAGGACGTTTGCTAGTGAAGCTTAATTTTGCCAGATAAGCTTGTAGATGTTCAGCCAAAATCTGTTCATTTCCTCGGAGTATCAGAAAGATCTTTGGCAGAATGACTCCACTCATGGTCCTGATTTTCATACCGAAACATCTTTGTGGTAGCTGCAAGTTGAGTTTTGGGCCTAAGAATGCACTACACTTTCAAAGACAAGTAAGACTCTAGAAACCCCTCTTCTAAACAAATGTTAACAAAGAACTAACACAAACTTGTTTCTTCCACTTACTTATCTTTGGAAGGTGAAAAACTTGTGATGTTCAGGGTTGATCTGCTTCAACTTTTAGTTTCCAAAGCTGTTTTACAATGTATTTCAAAGGACGTTTAGGAATGAGGCTTACTTTCACCAGATCAATGTGTCGTTTTTCAGCCAAAATCTGTACATTACCTTGGAGTATAAGAAAGGCTTTTGGCAGAGTGAATCCACTTATGGAGCTGATTTACATACCTAAATATCTTTGTGCTAACTGCAAGTTGAGTTTTGGACCTAAGGATGCACTTCGCTTTCAAAGCAATCTAAGACTAAAGCAACCATCATCCAACAAAATGTTAAGAAAGAACTAACACAAACTTGTTTCTTCCACTTACTTATCTTTGGAAGTTGAACCACTTGTGATGTTCAGGGTTGCTCTTCTTCAAATTTTCGTTTCAGAAATATTTTTACACTGCAATTCAAAGGACGTTTGGAAATGAAGCTTACTTTCACGAGATAAGCATGTCGTTTTGCAGCCAAAATCTGCACATTTCCTTGGAGTATCAGAAAGCCCTTTGCCAGAATGACTAGAGACATGCAGCTGATTTTCTCACCTCGAGATCTTTTTGGTAGCTGCATGTTGAGTTTTGGGCCTAAGAATGCACTACACTTTCAAAGCAAACGAAGACTAAAGAAACACACTTCCAACAAAATGTTTAGAAAATAATAACACAGACTTGTTTCTTCCACTTACTTATCTTTGGAAGGTGAACAACTTGTGATGGTCAGGGTTGCTCTACTTCAACTTTTAGTTTCCGAAGCAGTTTTACACTGTATTTCAAAGGACGTTTTGAAATGAAGCTTACTTTCGCAAGATCAGCTTGTCGTTTTGTAGCCAAAATCTGTACATTTTCTTGGAGGAAAAGAACAATCTTTGGCACCATGACTCCACTTTTAAAGGTGATTTTCTTCCTATAGCTCTGCATGGTAGCTGTAAGTTGAGTTTGGGGCATAAGAATGCACTACACTTTCAAAGCTAACTAAGACTAAAGAAACACTCTTCCAAAGAAATGCTAAGGAAGAACTAACATAAACTTGTTTTTTTTCACTCACTTCTCTTTGGAAGGTGAACCACTTGTGATGGTCAGGGTTGCTCTACTTCAATTTTTAGTTTCCCAAGCAGTTTTACACTGTATTTCAAAGGACGTTTTGAAATGAAGCTTACTTTCGCGAGATAAGCATGTTGTTTTGCAGCCAAAATCTGTACATTTTCTTGGAGGAAAAGAACAATCTTTGGCAGAATGACTCCACTTTTCAAGCTGATTTCGTACCTAAATCTCTACGTGGTAGCTGCAAGTTGAGTTTTGGGCCTAAGAATGCACTACACTTTCAAAGTAAACTACCACTTTAGAAACCCACTTGCAAACAAATGTTAACAAAGAGCTAACATAAACCTGTTTCTTCCACTTAACATTGGAAGTTGAACAATTTGTGATGTTCAATGTGGCTCTACCTTAACTTGAAGTTTCAGAAGCAGTTTTACACTGTATTTCAAAGCACGTTTTGAAATGAAGCTTACTTTCGTGGGATAAGCATGTTATTTTTCAGCCCAAATCTGTATGTTCCCTTGGACTATCAGAAAGACCTTTGGCAGAATGACTCCACACATGGAGCTGATTTTCTCACCTCAAGATTTTTTGGTTAGGTGCAGGTTGAGTTTGGGGCCGAAGAATGCACTACCCTTTCAACGTAAACTAAGATTAAAGAAACCCTCTTCCAAAGAAATGCTAAGAAAGAACTAGATCAAAATTGTTTCTGCCACTTACTAAACTTTGGAAGTTGAACAATTTGTGATGTTCAGTGTGGCTGTTCTTCCAATTTTGCTTTTGGAGGCAGTTTTACACTGTATTTCATAGGATGGTTTTAAATGAGGCTCACTTTCTCAATAGAAGCATGTTTTTTTTCTCAGCCAAATTCTGTACATTCCCTTGGTTTATCAGGAAAACCTTTGGCACAAAAACCTTTGGCAGAATGACTCCACTTATGGAGCTTATTTTCATACCTAAAGATGTGTGTGGTAGCTGCAAGTTGAGTTTTGGGCCTAAGAATGAACTAGACTTTCAAAGTAAATTAAGACTAAAGAAACCCTCTTCCAATGAAATGTTAAGAAAGAGCTAACTAACACAAACTTGTTGCTTCCCCTTACTTATCTTTGGAAATTTAACCACTTGGGATATTCAGGGTTGCTCTATTTCAACTTTTTGTTTTGGAAGTTTTATACCGTATTTCAGAAGACGTTTCGAATTGAAGCTTAATTTTGCCAGATAAGCTTGTTGATTTTCAGCAAAAATCTGTTCATTTCCTCAGATTGTCAGAAAGATCTTTGGCAGAATGACTCCACTCATGGTTCTGATTTTCATACCGAAACATCTTTGTGGTAGCTGCAAGTTGAGTTTTGGGCCGTAGAATGCACTACACTTTCAAAGAAAACTAAGACTCTATAAAACCCTCTTGTAAACAAATGTTAACAGAGAACTAACGCAAACTTTTTTCTTCCAATTACTTATCTTTGGAAGGTTAACAGCTTGTGATGTTCACGGTTGCTCTACATCAACTTTTAGTTTCCGACGCAGTTTTACACTGTATTTCAAAGGATGTCTTGAAAAGATGCTATTTTGCCCGAACAGCATGCGGTTCTTCAGCCAAAATCTGTACATTTCCTTGGAATAAAAGAACACTCTTTGGCAGAATGATTCCACTTATAAAACTGATTTTCGTACCTAAAGCTCTGTTTGGTAGCTGAAAGTTGAGTTTGGGGCCTAAGAATGCACTACACTTTCCATGTAACCTAAGACTAAAGAAACACTCTTCCAAAGAAATGCTAAGAAAGAACTAACACAAACTTGTTTTTTTCACTCACTTATCTTTGGAAGGTGAACTACTTGTGATGTTCAGGGTTGCTCTACTTCAACTTTTAGTTTCCGAAGCAGTTTTACACTGTATTTCAAAGGACATTTTGAAATGAAGCTTACTTTTGCCAGATCATAATGTCATTTTTCAGCGAAAATCTGTACATTTCCTTGCCGTATCTGAACGATCTTTTGCAGAATGACTCCACGTATAAAGCTGATTTTCATACCTAAAGATCTGTGTGGTAGCTGCATGTTGAGATTTGGGTCTAAGAATGCACTACTCTTTCAAAGTAAACTACTACTTTAGAAACCCTCTTGCAAACAAATGTTAACAAAGAACTAACTCAAAACTGTTTCTTCCACTTACTTAACATTGGAAGTTGAACAATTTGTGATGTTCAGTGAGGCTCTACCTTAACTTGAAGTTTCAGAAGCAGTTTTACACTGTATTTCAAAGGACGTTTTCAAATGAAGCTTACTTTTGCCTCATCTGCTTGTCGTTTTTTAGCCAAAATCTGTACATTTCCTCGGAGTATCAGAACGATCTTTGGCAGAATGACTCCACTTATGGAGCTGATTTTCATACCGAAAGATCTGTGTGGTATCTGCAAACTGACTTTTGGGTTTAAGAATATACTACACTTCAAAGTAAACTGAGATTAAAGAAACACTCTTCCAAAGAAATGCTAGGAGGGAACTAACACCAACTTGGATTTTGCAATCACTTATCATTGGCAGTTGAACAACTTGTGATGTCCAGTGTGGCTGTACCTTAACTTTCAGTTTCAGAAGCAGTTATGCAATACATTTCAAAGGACGTTTTGAAATGAAGCTTAGTTTCGCGAGATATGCGTGTCGCTTTTCAGTCAAAATCTCTACGTTCCCTTTGAGTATCAGAAAGACCTTTGGCAGAATGACTCCACACATAGAGCTGATTTTCTCACCTTGAGATATTTTTGGTGTTTGCAAGTTGAGTTTTGGGCCTAAGAATGTACTACACTTTGAAAGCAAACTAAGACTAAAGAAACCCTCTTCCAACAAGATGTTTAGAAAAAAATAACACAAACTAGCTTCTTCCATTACTTATCTTTGGAAGGTGAAGAACTTGTGATGTTCAGGGTTGCTGTACTTCAACTTTTAGTTTCTGAAGCAGTTTTACACTGTATTTCAAAGGATGTTTTGAAATGTAGCTTACTTTCGCCAGATCAGCATGTGGCTTTTCAGCCAAAATCTGTACATTTTCTTGGAGGAAAAGAACAATCGTTGGCAGAATGACTCCACTTTCAAAGCTGATTTTCATACCTGAAGCTCTGCGTGGTAGCTGCATGTTGAGTTTTGGGCCTAAGAATGCACTACACTTGCAAAGTAAACTGAGACTAAAGAAAGCCTCTTCCAATGAAATGTTAAGGAAGAGCTAACACAAACGTATTGCTTCCGCTTCCTTATCTTTGGAAGTTGAACCAATTGGGATATTCAGGGTTGCTCTATTTCAACTTTTTGTTTTGGAAGCAGTTTTACACCGTATTTCAGAGGACATTTCGGAATGAAGCTTAATTTTGCCAGATAAGTTTGTAGATTTTCAACCAAAATCTGTTCATTTCCTCGGAGTATCAGAAAGATCTTTGGCAGAATGACTCCACTCATGGTTCTGATTTTCATACCGAAACATCTTTGTGGTAGCTGCAAGTTGAGTTTTGGGCCTAAGAAGGCACCACACTTTCAAAGAAAACTAAGACTCTAGAAACTCCTCTTCTAAACTAATGTTAACAAAGAACTAACACAAACTTGTTTCTTCCACTTACTTATCTTTGGAAGGTGAACAACTTGTGATGTTTAGGGTTGCTCTACTTCAACTTTTAGTTTCCGAAGCAGTTTTACGCTGTATTTCATAGGACGGTTTGAAATGAGGCTCACGTTCTCGAAAGAAGCATGTTGATTTTCAACCAAATCCTGTACATTCCCTTGGAGTATCAGGAAAAAGTTTGGCACAAAAACCTTTGGCAGAATGACTCCACTTATGGAGCTTATTTTCAGACCTAAAGATCTGTGTGGTAGCTGCAATTTGAGTTTTGGGCCTCAGAATGCACTAGACTTTCAAAGTAAATTAAGACTAAAGAAACAATCTTCCAAGGAAATGTTAAGAAAGAGCTAACTAACACAAACTTGTTTCTTCCGCTTACTTATCTTTGGAAGTTGAACCACTTGGGATATTCAGGGTTGCTCTATTTCAACTTTTTGTTTTGAAAGCAGTTTTGCACCGTATTTCAGAGGACGTTTTGAAATGAAGCTTAATTTTGACTTATCAGCATGTCGTTTTTCAGCCAAAATCTGTTCCTTTCCTCGGAGTATCAGAATGATCTTTGGCAGAATGACTACACTTATGGAGCTCATTTTCATACCTAAAGATTTGTGTGGTAGCTGCAAGCTGAGTTTTGGGTCTAAGAATGCACTACACTTTCAAAGTAAACTGAGACAAAAGAAACACTCTTCCAAAGAAATGCTAGGAGGGAACTAACACCAACTTGGTTTTTGCACTCACTTATCGTTGGTAGTTGAACACCTTGTGATGTTCAGTGTGGCTTAACCTTAAATTTCAGTTTCAGAAGCAGTTTTACACTACGTTTCAAAGGATGCTTTTTTATTTATTTATTTATTTATTTATTTATTTATTTATTTATTTATTTATTTATTTATTTTTTAATTTTTTATTATCATCATGTTCTTCTATTATATTACATTGAATTACATATTACTTTACAGTGTATTACATTGCTTTTTCAAAAGGGAATGCCATGCATTCAGTCAGTACAGAGACATTAATCTCCCCACTTTAACATTCAATATCTTTTCTATGTTTTCCCCAATCATTATTATTATTATCCTAATTATTTTTTAAAACAGTCAATTGCTATTTTTCATTTTGCTTGTACAAATACTTTGCCCATCATGAAATACTTCTCAGACAAATCCAGTTGAGAATACTATACATGTCAACATCAACAGTTAATAAACCATATCTCTTTCTCACTAATGTCCTGCCTCTCTATTGTTCACTTGTTATCTTTCTCTATTCTCTTCTCTTCACTTCCCCTCTCCACACTGTCCTATTCTCGTTAAGTACCTTCACTACTTTTATGTCCTCCAAGTTTTTGCTCTTTATTATAGAGTGCTGATAGTCGGTATATATTGAGTGGATACATACAATATCTTTCCTTCATAGCCTGGCTTACTTCACTCAGCAATATATCCTCCGTATCTGACCACTTTCTATCAAATTCCAGGGTCTTGTTATTTTTTAATGGCTGAGTAGTATTCCATAGAGTACATATACCACACTTTTCCAATCCATTCATCAGTTTGTGGACATTTAGGTTGCTTCCATGTCTTGGCAATTGTGAATAATGCTGCAATAAACATTGATGTGCAAGCACTTTTCTGACTGAGCGTTCTCCTGTCTTTTGGGTAAATACCCAGAAGTGGGATTGCTGGATCAAATGGTAGTTCTATTTGTAGATCTTTGAGGAACCTCCATATTGTTCTCCACAGTGGTTGAACTAGTTTACATTCCCACCAACAGTGTAGGAGGGTTCCCTTTTCACCACATCCCCGCCAACACTTATCACTTTTTATATTCTTAATCTTTGCCATTCTGACAGGGGTTAGGTGGTATCTCATTGTAGTTTTTATCTGCATCTCCCTTATGATGAGGGATGTTGAGCATTTTCTCATATGTTTATTGGCTGTTCGTATGTCTTCCTTAGAGAGACTTTTACTCAGCTCATTTTCCCATCTTTTAATTGGGTTCATCATTTTTTTTCGCATGAGGCACTTGAGTTCCCTATGTATTCTGGTTATCAGTCCCTTGTCTGAGGCATATTTAACAAAAATATTTTCCCATTCTGAGGGTTGTCAGTTCACACTTGTTACTGTGTCCTTTGCTGTGCAGAAACTTCTTAGTCTAATATAGTCCCACTTGTCTATTTTAGGGATTATTGCCTGTGCTTTGGGAGTCTTATTTAAGAAGTCTTTGCCTACTCGGATGTCCCCCAGAGTTTCCCCAGCATTTTCCACCAGTAGTTTTATTGTTTGGGTCTTAGGTTCAGATCACTGATCCATTTTGAGTTGACTGTTGTTATTGGTGAAAGATGGGGGTTCAGTTTCATCTTTCTGCAGGTGGATACCCAGTTTTTCCAGCACCATTTACTAAAGATGTTTTCCTTTTCCCAATGGATTGACTGATATCCTTTGTCAAAGATCAGTTGGCTGTAAGCTTTGGGGGTTATTTCTGGGGTCTCTATTCTCTTCCATTGGTCCACTTGTCTGTTTTTATGCCAGTACCATGCTGTTTTGATGACCACAGCTTTATAGTATATCTTGGGATCAGGGAGTGATATGCCTCCTACTCCATTCTTCTTGTGCAGGATTGCTTTTGCAATATGCGGTCTTTTATGGTTCCAGACAAATTCTATGATTGCCTTTTCTAGATCTCTGAAGAATATCTCTAGTATTTTGATTGGAATTGCATTAAACATGTAGATTAATTTGGGTAGAATTGCCATTTTGATTATGTTAATTCTTCCAATCCATGAGCATGGGATGTCCTTCCACATTTTTATGTCGCTTTCAATGTCTCTTTTAAGATTTTTGTAGTTTTCTTTCTAAAGGTCTTTGACTCTCTTAGTTAGGTTTATCCCTAGGTATCTTATACACCTTGTGGCTACGGTGAAAGGGATTCCTTTCTTCAGCTCTGCTTCATTCAGCTTGTTGTTCATAAATAGAAATGCTATAGATTTTTGGATATTGATTTTGTATCCTGCCACCTTACTCTATTCACTTATTACTTCAAGCAGTTTTTCATGGATACCTTTGGGTCTTCTAAGTACACCATCATGTCATCTGCAAATAAAGATATTTTCAATTCTTCTTTGCCTATTCGAATGCCTTTAATATTATTCTCTTCTCTGATTGCAATAGCTAAGACTTCCAATACTATATTAAAGAGCAGTGGAGAAAGTGGGCAGCCTTGCCTAGTACCTGTTTTCAGAGGAAAAGCTCTCAGCTTTTCCCCATTCAGTATAATGTTAGCTGTAGGTTTTTCATAGATTGCTTTTATTGTGTTCAGAAATGACCCTTCTATACCAATCTTACTGAGAGTCTTAATCATAAAAGGATGTTGTATTTTATCAAATGCTTTCTCCGCATCAATTGAGATGATCATATGGTTTTTATCTTTCTTTCTGTTAATGTGGTGTATTACATTTATGGTCTTGCGTATATTAAACCACCCTTGCATCCCTGGTATAAAGCCTACCTGATCGTGATGAATGATCTTTGTTACATGTTGTTGGATATGATTTGCGAGTATCTTGTTGAGAATTTTCGCATCTATATTCATCAATGATATCGGTCTGTAGTTTTCCTTTTTTTTTCATATCTTTATCTGTTTTGGGGATAAGGATGATGGAGGCTTCATAAAATGAATTTGGAAGGTTTCCTTCCTTTTGAATCTTTAGAAATAATTTTAGTAGAATAGGGGTTAACTCTTCCTTAAAAGTTTTGTAGAATTCACAAGTGAGGCCATCTGGGCCTGGGCTTTTCTTTGTTGGGAGGTTATTTATTACTGATTCAATCTCCTGGCTTGTTATGGGTCTATTCAGGTTCTCTATGTCTTCCTGATCCCACCTTGATAGATTATGTGCATCCAGGAATTTATCCATCTCCTCCAGGTTATCTTGTTTGTTGGTGTAAAGTCGCTCATAGTATCCTCTAATGATATTTTGTATTTCTGCTATGTCTGTGGTAATATTGCCTGCTTCATCACATATTTGATTAATCTGGTTTCTTTCTTTCTTCTTAATCAGTCTAGCCAATGGTGTGTCGATCTTGTTAATCTTTTCAAAGAACCAGCTTATGCTTTCATTTATTTTCTGTATGGTTCGTTTATTTTCTATTTCATTTATTTCTGCTCGAACCTTTATTATTTCTTTTTGCCTGGCATTTTGGGGGTTTGTTTGTTGTTGTTTTTCCAATTCTCTGAGGCATGATGATAAGTTATCTACTTGCCATCTTTCTATCCTTTTCTTATGCACACTAATTGCTATGAATTTCCCTCTTAAGACTGCTTTTGCTGTGTCCCATAGATTCTGGACACTTGTGCACTCATTATCATTAGTTTCCATAATTTTTTTTATTTCAGCCTTAATTTCTTCAGTAGTGAAGAAGTCATTCAGAAGTAGGTTGTTCAGTCTCCATGTGTTCGTGTATCTTCGGGGTTGTGTCTTGAAGTTAATCTTGAGTTTAATTCCATCATGGTCAGAGAAGATGCTGGGTACAGTTTCTATGCCTTTGAATCTATAAAGGCTTGATTTGTGTCCTAATATATGATCTATCTTTGAAAAGGTTCCATGTCGGGGTGAGAAAAATGTATATGTTGTGGTGTAGGGTGGAAAGTTCTATAGATATCTGTCAAGCCCATTCCATTTATAGTATCATTTAAGTCCTGTATCTCTCTATTTATTTTCTGTCTAGAAGATCTGTCTATAGGAGATAATGGGGTGTTGAGATCTCCAACAATTATAGTATTTCTCCCTATCTCTCCTTTTAGCTCCAGCAGTCTTTCCTTCACATATTTAGGTGCACCTGAGGTGGGTGTGTAGATATTTATAAGGGTTATGTCTTCTTGCTGGATTACCCCATTTACTATTATATAATGCCCTTCTTTGTCTCTTCTTACAGTCTTTGTCTTGAAATCTATTTTGTCTGAGATCAATATCGCTACTCCAGCCTTTTTTTGATTTCCATTTGCATGGAGTATCTTTTTCCAGCCCTTGACTGTTAGTCTATGTATGTCTTTATCCATAAGGTGAGTTTCTTGTAGGCAACAGATGGAGGGTTTCTGTTTTCTTATCCATTCAGCCAGTCTATGTCTCTTTACTGGAGAATTTAATCCATTGACATTCAATGTAATTATCGATATTTCCGTACCTGATCCTATCATTAAGTGAGCCATTTTCTTGGTTACTTTTTGTTCTCATATAACTGTCTCTGATTTTTTAGCTTTCCTGGTATAATACTCCCTTCAGAACCTCTTGAAGAGCTGGTCTGGAGTTGGTAAATTCCTTCAAATTTTGTTTATTCAAGAATGTTTTTATCTTTTTTTCCGATATGAAAGATAATTTTGCCGGGTATAGTATTCTTGGTTGAAATTGTTTTTCACTCAATACTTTTACTATGCTTCCCCATTCTTTCCTTTCCTGCATTGTTTCGGCCGAGATATCCGATGTTAGCCTGATGGGGTGACCTTTGTAAGTATCCTGGCATTTCCCTCTTGCCAACTTTAGTATCTTGTCTTTATCTGTTGTTTTTGCCAGTCTGGCTATAATGTGCCTTGGAGAAGATCTTCTTGGGTTGATTCTACCCGGGGTCCTATGTATTTCCTGGGTCTGGATACTTGAATGCCTTTCTAGATTTGGAAAGTTTTCTTCCAGGATCTCATGGAATAAATTATCTAGGCCCTTATTATTTTCTTCCTCTTCTGGAATACCAATTATCCGGATGTTGGGGCGCTTAATAGTATCCAGTATTCCTCGTATATTATCCTCATTTTTCATGGTTGTTTTCTCAATCTTCTTGATACTTTTCTCTAGGTCAGATGTTTTGTCTTCTACATTGGACATTCGATCTTCTGCCTGGTCTAACCTACTTTTAATACTTTCAAGGGAGGTTTTGATTTCCTGTATCACATTCTTCAATCCTAAAAGTTCCATCTGGTTCTTGTTTAAGGTATCCATTTCTACTTTCAAGTCATTGAAGGACTTCCTCATCTCCTGGAGCTCCTTGTCTCTTTTCTCTTCCATCTCAGTTAGTTTGGTCACTACAAATAATCTGAATTCTCAAAGGACGTTTTGAAGTGAAGCTTACTTTCGCAAGATAAGCATGTCGCTTTTCAGCCAAAATCTGTTCATTCCCTTTGAGTATCAGAAAGACCTTTGGCAGAATGACACCACACATGGAACTGATTTTCTCACCTCAAGATCTTTTTGGTAGCTGCAAGTTGTGTTTTGGGTCTAAGAATGCACTACACTTTCAAAGCAAACTATGACTAAAGAAATCCTCTTGCAACGAAATGTTTAGTAAGGACTAACACAAACTTGCTTCTTCCACTTACTTATCTTTGGAAAGTGAACAACTTGTGATGTTCACGGTTGCTTTACTTCAACTTGTAGTTTCTGAAGAAGTTGTACACTGTATTTCCTAGGACATTTTGAAATGAGGCTTACTTTCACCAGATCAGCATGTTGCTTTTCAGCCAAAATCTGTACATTTCCTTGGAGTATCAGAAAGGCTTTTGGCAGAATGACTCCACTTATGGAGCTGATTTTCATACCTAAATATCTTTGTGGTTACTGTAAGTTGAGTTTTGGCCCTAAGAATGCACTACACTTTCAAAGAAAACTAAGACTTTAGAAACCCCTCTTCTAAACAAATGTTAACAAAGAACTACCACAAACTTGTTTCTTCTGCTTACTTATCTTTGGAAGTTGAACCACTTGTGATGTTCAGGGTTGCTCTACTTCAACTTTTAGTTTCGGAAGCAGTTTTACACTGTGTTTCAAAGAACGTTATGAAATGAATCTTACTTTTGCCAGATCTGCATGTTGTTTTTCAGCCAAAATCTGTACATTTCCTTGGAGTATCAGAACGATATTGGCAGCATGACTCCACCTATGGAGCGGATTTTCATAGCTAAAGATCTGTTTGGTTGCTGCAAGTTGAGTTTTGGTCCTAAGAATGCACTACACTTTCAAAGTAAACTGAGACTAAAGAAACACACTTCCAAAGAAATGCTACGAAGGAACAAACACCAACTTGTTTTTTGCCCTCACTTTTAGTTGGTAGTTGAACAAATTCTGATGTTCATTGTGGCTCTACCTTAACTTTCAGTTTCAGAAGCAGTTTTACACTACAATTCAAAGGATGTTCTGAAATGAAGCTTACTTTCACGAGATAAGCATTGTCGCTTTTCAGCCAAAACCTCTACATTCCCTTTGATTATCAGAAAGACCTTTGGCAGAATGACTCCACACATGGAGCTTATTTTCTCACCTCAAGATCTTTTTGTTAGCTGCAAGTTGTGTTTTGGGCCGAAGAATGCACTACACTTTCAAAGCAAACTAAGACTAAAGAAACCCTCTTCCAACGAAATGTTTAGAAAGGACTAACACAAACTTGCTTCTTCTACTTACTAATCTTTGGAAGGTGAACAACTTTTGATGTGCAGGGTTGCTCTACTTTAACTTTTAGTTTCCGAAGCAGTTTTACACTGTATTTCCTAGGACATTTTTAAATGAGGCTTACTTTCTCCAGATAAGCGTGTTGTTTTTCAGCCTAAATCTGTACATTTCCTTGGAGTATCAGAAAGACCTTTGCCAGAATTACTCCAGAGAGAGAGCTGATTTTCTCACCTCAAGATCTTTTTGATAGTTGCAAGTAGAGTTTTGGGCCTAAGAATGCGCAACACTTTGAAAGGAAACTAAGACTAAAGAAACCCTCTTCCAACAAAATGTTTAGAAAAAAATAACACAAACTTGTTTCTCCCACTTACTTATCTTTGGAAGGTGAACAACTTGTGATGTTCAGGGTTGCTCTACTTCAACTTTTAGTTTCCTAAGCAGTTTTACACTATATTTCAATGGACGTTTTGAAAAGAAGCTTACTTTTGCCAGATCAGTATGTCGTTTTTCAGTTAAAATGTGTACATTTTCTTGGAGGAAAACAACAATCTTTCGCAGAATGACTCCACTTATAAAGCTGATTTTCATACCTAAACCTCTGCATGGTAGCTGGAAGTGGAGTTTGGGGCCTAAGAATGCACTACACTTTTAACATAACCTAAGACTAAAGAAACACTCTTCCAAAGAAATGCTAAGTAAGAACTTACACAAACTTTTTTTTTCACTCACTTATCTTTGGAAGCTGAACAACTTGTGATGTTCAGGGCTGCTCTACGTCAACTTTTAGTTTCCGAAGCAGTTTTACACTGTATTTCACAGGACGTTTCGAAATGAAGCTTAATTTTGCCAGATAAGCTTATAGATTTTCAGCCAAAATCTGTTCATTTCCTCGGAGTATCAGAAAGATCTCTGGCAGAATGATTCCACTCATGGTTCTGATTTTCATACCGAAACATCTTTGTGGTAGCCACAAGTTGAGTTTTGCGCCTAAGATTTCACTACACTTTCAAAGAAAACTAAGACTATAGAAACCCCTCTTCTAAACAAATGTTAAAAAAGAACTAACACAAACTTGTTTCTTCAACTTACTTATCTTTGGAAGGTGAACAACTTGTGATGGTCAGGGTTGCTCTACTTCAATTTTTAGTTTTGGAAGCAGTTTTACACTTTTTTTCAAAGGACGTTTTGAAATGAAGCTTCCTTTTCCCAGATAAGCATGTAGTTATTCGGCCAAAATCTTTACTTTTCCTTTGAGTATCAGAACGATCTTTGGCCGAATGACTCGACTTATAAAGCTAATTTTCATACCTAAATATCTGTGTGGTAGCTGCAAGTTGAGTTTTTGGCCTAAGAATGCACTACACTTTCAAACCAACTAAGACTAAAGAAACCCTCTTCGAAACAATGTTATCAAAGACCTAACACAAAATTGTTTCTTCCACTTTCTTAACATTGGAAGTTGATCAATTTGTGATGTTCAGTGGGACTCTATCTTAACTTAAGTTCCAGACGCAGTTTTACACTGTATTTCAAAGGACGTTTTGAAATGAAGCTTACTTTCCTCAGATAAGCGTGTTATTTTTCAACAAAAATCTGTACATTCCCTTGGAGTAACAGAAAGACCTTTAGCAGAATTACTCCATACATGGAGCTGATTTTCTCACCTCAAGAATTTTAGGTAGCTGCAAGTTGAGTTTTGGGCCAAAGAATGCTCTACCCTTTCAATATAAACTAAGATTAAAGAAACCCTCTTACAAAGAAATGCTAAGGAAGATCTCAATCAAACTTGTTTTTTCCACGTACTTCACTTTGGAAGTTGAAAAATTTGTGATGTTCAGTGTTGCTGTTCTTCAAATTTAGGTTTTGGAAGCAGTTTTACAATACATATCATAGGACGTTTTTAAATGAGGCTTACTTTCTCAAGATAAGCATGTTGTTTTTCAGCCAAATTTTGTACATTCCCTTTGAGTATCAGGAAAACTTTGGCAGAAAATCCTTTGGCAGAATGACTTCACTGATGGAGCTGGTTTTCATACCTAAAGATCTGTGTGGTAACTGCAAGTTGAGTTTTGGGTCTAAGAATGCACTAGACTTTCAAAGTAAACTAAGACTTGAGAAACTCTCTTCCAATGAAATGTTAAGCAAGAGTGAACACAAACTTGTTTCTTCCACTTACTTATCTTTGGAAGTTGAACAACTTGGGATATTCAGGGTTGCTCTATTTCAACTTTTTGTTTTGGAAGCAGTTTTACACTGTATTTCAAAGGACATTTAGAAATGAAGCTTCATTTTGCCAGATAAGCTTCTAGATTTTCATCCAAAATATGTTTATTTCCTCGGAATATTAGGAAGATCTTTGGTAGAATGACGTTACTCATGGTTCTGATTTTCATACCAAAACATCTTTGTGGTAGCAGCAAGGTGAGCTTTGCACCTAAAAATGTCCTACACTTTCAAAGAAAACTAAGACTATAGAAAACCTCTTCTAAACAAATTTTAACAAAGAACTAACACAAACTTGTTTGTTCCACTTACTTATCATTGGATGGTGAACAACTTGTGATGTTCAATGTTGCTCTGCTTCAACTTTTAGTTTTGGAAGCAGTTTTACACTGTATTTGAAAGGACGTTTTGAAATGAAGCTTTCTTTTACCAGATAAGCATGTAGTTTTTCATCCAAAATCTGTACATTTCCTTGGAGTATCAGAACGATCGTTGGCAGAATGACTCCATTTATAAAACTGATTTTCATACCTAAAATCTGTGTAGTAGCAGCAAGTTGAATTTTCGGCCTAAGAATGCACTACACTTTCAAAGCAAACTAAGACTAAGAAACCCTCTTCGAAAAAAATGTTAACAAATAACTAACATAAAATTTTTTCTTCCACTTACTTAACATTGGAAGTTGAACACTTTGTGATGTTCACTGGGACTCAACCTTAACTTTAAGTTTCAGAAGCAGTTTTACACTGTATTTCAAAGCACGTTTTGAAATGAAGCTTAATTTTGTGAGATAAACATGTTATTTTCCAACCAAAATCTGTACATTTCCTTGGAGTATCAGAAAGACCTTTGCCAGAATTACTCCTCACATGGAGCTGATTTTCTCACCTCAAGATTTTTTGGGTAGTTGCAAGTTGAGTTTTGGGCCAAAGAATGCACTACTCTTTCAATGTAAACTAAGATTAAGGAAACCCTCTTCAAAAGAAATACTGAGAAAGAACTAGATCAAACTTGTTTTTTCCACTTACTAAACTTTGGAATGTGAACAATTTGTGATGTTCAGTGTGGCTGTACTACAAATTTTGCTTTTGGAAGCAGTTTTACACTGTATTTCATAGGACGGTTTTAAATGAGGCTCACTCTTGAGAGAGAAGCATGTTGTTTTTCAGCCAAATTCTGTACATTCCCTTGGAGTATCAGGAAAACCTTTGGCACAAAAACCTTTGGCAGAATGACCCCATTTATGGAGCTGATTTTCATACCTAAAGATCTGTGTGGTAGCTGCAAGTCGAGTTTTGGGTCTAAGAATGCACTAGACTTTCAAAGTAAACTGAGACTAAAGAAAGCCTCTTCCAAAGAAATGTTAAGGAAGAGCTAACTAACACAAACTTGTTGCTTCTGCTTACTTATCTTTGGAAGTTGAAGCACTTGGGATATTCAGGGTTGCTCTATTTCAACTTTTTGTTTTGGAAGCAGTTTTACACCGTATTTCAGAGGACGTTTCGGAATGAAGCTTAATTTTGGCAGATAAGCTTGTAGATTTTCAGCCAAAATCTGCTCATTTCCTCGCAGTATCAGAAAGATCTTTGGCAGAATGACTCCACTCATGGTTCTGATTTTCATACCGAAACCTCTTTGTGGTAGCTGCAAGTCGAGTTTTGGGCCTAAGAATGCGCTACACTTTCTAAGCACACTAAGACTAAAGAAACCCTCTCCCAACGAAATGTTTAGAAAGGACTAACACAAACTTGTTTCTTCCACTTACTTATCTTTGGTAGGTGAACAACTTGTGATGTTCACGGTTGCTCTACTTCAACTTTTAGTTTCCGAAGCAGTTTTACACTGTATTTCAAAGGATGTTTAGAAATGAGGCTTACGTTCGCCAGATCAGCGTGTCGTTTTTCAGCCAAAATCTGTACAGTCTCCTGGAGTATCAGAAAGGCTTTTGGCAGAGTGACTCCCCTTATGGAGCTGATTTTCATACCTAAATATCTTTGTGGTAACTGCAAGTTGAGTTTTGGACCTAAGAATGCACTTCGCTTTCAAAGCAATCTAAGAATAAAGCAACCCTCATCCAACAAAATGTTAAGAAAGAACTAACACACACTTGTTTCTTCCACTTACTTATCTTTGGAAGAGGAACAACTTGTGATGGTCAGGGTTGCTCACTTCAACTTTTAGTTTCCGAAGCAGTTTTACACTGTATTTCAAAGGAAGTTTTGAAATGAAGCTTACTTTCGCGAGAAAAGCATGTCGTTTTTCAGCCAAAATCTGTACATTTTCTTGGAGGAAAAGAACAATCGTTGGCAGAATGATTCCACTTTTAAAGCTGATTTTTGTACCTGAAGCTCTGCGTGGTAGCTGCATGTTGAGTTTTGGGCCTAAGAATGCACTACACTTGCAAAGTAAACTGAGACTAAAGAAAGCCTCTTCCAACGAAATGTTAAGGAAGAGCTAACACAAACGTGTTGCTTCCGCTTCCTTATCTTTGGAAGTTGAAGCACTTGGGATATTCAGGGTTGCTCTATTTCAACTTTTTGTTTTGGAAGCAGTTTTACACTGTATTTCAAAGGACATTTCGGAATGAAGCTTAATTTTGCCAGATAAGCTTTTAGATTTTCATCCAAAATCTGCTTATTTCCTCTGAGTATCAGGAAGATCTTTGGCAGAATCATGCCACTCATTGTTCTGATTTTCACACCAAAACATCTTTGTGGTAGCTGCAAGTTGAGTTTTGGGCCTAAGAATGCACTACACTTTCAAAGAAAACTAAGTCTATAGAAACGCTCTTCTATACAAATATTAACAAAGAACTAACAGAAACTTGTTTCTTCCACTTACTTATCTTTGGAAGTTGAACAACTTGTGATGTTCAGTGTTGCTCTACTTCAACTTTTAGTTTTGTAAGCAGTTTTACACTGAATTTCAAAGGACATTGAGAATTGACGTTTACTTCCATTACATTTGCATGCTGTTTTTCTGCCAAAATATGTCCTTTACTTTGGAAAATAAGAAAGATCCTTGGCAGAAGGACTCCACTTATGAAACTGATATTCTTACCTATAGATTTTTGAGGTAGGTGCAAGTTGAGCTTTGGGTCTATGAATGTCCTACACTTGCAAGCAAGCTAAGACTAAAGAAACCCTCTTCCAAGGAAATGTTAAGAAAGAACTAACCCAAACCTGTTTCTTCCATGTACTTAACTTAGAACGTTGAACAATTTGTGATGTTCAGTGTTTCTCTACTTTAGCTTTTTGTTTTGGAAGCAGTTTTACACTGTATTTCCAAGGAACTTTTGAAATAAATCTTACTTTTGTGAGATAAGCATGTTGTTTTTCAGCCAAAATCTCTACTGTTCCTGGGAGTATCAGAAAGGTCTTTGGCAGAATGACTCCACTCATGGAGCTGATTTTCATACCTAAAAAATCTTTGTGGTAGATTCAAGTTGAAATTTGGGATGAACAATAAACTACTCTTTCAAAGCAAGCTAAGACTAAAGAAACTCTCTTTCAAGGAAATGTTAAGAAAGGACTAACACAAAGCTGTTTCTTCCATTTACTTAACTTTGGAAGTTTAAGAACTTGTGATGTTCAGTGTTGCTCTATTTCAACTTTTAGTTTTGGAAGCAATTTTACACTGTATTTCAAAGGACCTTTTGAAATAAAGCTAACTTTCGTGAGATAAGCATGTTGTTTTTTAGCAAAAATCTCTGCTATTCCTTGGAGTATCAGAAAGGTCTTTTGCCAAATGACTCCACTCATGAACCTGATTTTTATACCTAAAGATCTTGTGGTAGCTTCAAGTAGAATTTTTTGCCTTAGAATGCCCTACACTTTCAAACAAGCTAAGACTAAAGAAAACCTCTTCCAAAGGAATGTTAAGAAAGAACTAACACAAACCTTTTTCTTCCACTTGCTTAACTTTGGAAGTTGAACAATTTGTGATGATCAGTGTTGCTCTTCTTCAACTTTTAGTTTTGGAAGGAGTTTCACACTTTATTTCAAAGGATATTTTGAAATGGATCTTAATTTAGCAAGATAATCTTGTTATTTTTCAGCCAAAATCTGTACTATTCTTTTGAGTATTAAAAAGATTTTTTGCTGAATGACTCCACACATGGAGATGATTCTCATACCTAAAGCTCATTGTGGTAGCTGCAAGTTGAGATTTGGGACTAAAAATGCACTACTCTTCCAAAGCAAGCTAAGACTAAAGAAACCCTCTTCCAAAGAAATGTTTAGAAAGAACTAACACAAATTTGTTTCTTCCACTTACTTAACTTTGGAAGTTGAAGAACTTGTGATGTTCAAAATTGCTCTACTTGAACTTTTAGTCCTGGAAGAAGTTTTACACTGTATTTCAAAGGACCTTTTTAAATGAATCTTACCTTCATGAGATAAACATGTTGTTTATCAGCCAAAATCTCTACTGTTCCATGGAGTATCAGAGAGGTCTTTGGCAGAATGACTCCACTCATGGAGCTGATTTTCATACCTAAAGATCTTTCTGGTAGCTGGAATTTGAGTTTTGGGCCTAAGAATGCACTACACTCTCAAACAAGTTTAGACTAAAGTTAACCTCTTCCAACATAATGTTAAGAAAGAACTAACACAAACTTGTTTCTTCCAATTACTTTATTTTGGAAGTTGAACACCTTGTGATGTTCAGTGTTGCTCATCTTCAACTTTTAGTTTTAAAAGCTGTTTTACACTGTATTTCAACAGATATTGTGAAATGAAGCTTACTTTCTTGTCATTAGCATGCTGTTTTACAGCCAAAATGTGTACTTTTCCTTGGAGTATTGGAGAGATCTTTGGCAAAATAACTCCACTTCTGGAGGTGATTTTCATACCTAAAGGTCTTTGTCATAGCTGCAAGTTGAGTTTTCGGACTATGAATGCACTACACTTCCAAAGCCAGCTAAGACTATAGAAACCATCTTCCAAGGAAATGTTTAGAAAAACTAACACAAACTTGTTTCTTCCTCTTACTTAACTTTGGAAGTTGAATACCTTGTGATGTTAATTGTTGCTCTACTTCACCTTTCAGTTTTTGAAGCAATTTTACACCGTATGTCAAAGGAACTTTTGATATAAAGCTTACTTTCTAGAGATAAACAAGTTTTTCAGCTAAAATCTGTTCTATTCCTTGAAGTATCAGAAAGATCTTTGGCAGAATGACTTCTCTCATAGAGCTGATTTTCATACCTAAAGATCTTTGTGGTAGCTGCAAGTTGATATTTGTGCCTAAAAATGCACTACCATTTCAAAACCAGCTAAGACTAAAGAGACCCTATTTCAAAAAAATGTTAAGATAGAATTTACACAAATTTGTTTCTTCCACTCTCTTAACTTTGTACGTTGAACACATTGTGATGTTCATGTTCAGTGTTGCTCTACTTCAATTTTAGTTTTGGAAGCAGTTTTACACTATGTTTCAAAGGAATTGTGAAATGAAGCTTACTTTCACGAGATAAGCTGTGTTTCATCCAAAATGTGTACTTTTCCTTGAAGTATCAAAAAGATCTTTGACCGAATGACTCTGCTCATGGAACTGATTTTAATACCTAAAGATCTTTGTGGTAGCTGCAAGTTCAGTTTTCGGTCGTTGAATACCCTACACTTTCACAGCCAGCTAAGACTAAAGAAACTTTCTTCCAAGGAAATGTTAAGAAAGAACTAACACAAACCTGTTTCTTCCATTTACTTAAGTTTGGAAATTGAACAACTTGTGATGTTCAGTGTTGCTCTACTTTAACTTTTTGTTTTGGAAGCAGTTTTACACTCTATTTCAAAGGAACCTTTGAAATAAATCTTACTTTCGTGAAATAAGCATGTTGATTTTCAGCCAAAATCTGTACTATTCCTTGGAATATCAGAAAGATCTTTGGCAGAATGACTCCACTCATGGAGCTGATTTTCATACCTAAAGATCTTTGGGATAGCTGCAAGTTGAGTTTTGGGCCTAAAAATGCACTGCCCTTTCAAAGCAAGCTAAGACTAAAGAAATCCTCTTCCAAAAACATGTTAAGAAAGAAATAACACAACCTTTTTCTTTCAATTACTTATCCTTGGTTGATGAATAGCTTTTGATTTTCAGTGCTCTCTGGCAGAATGACTCCAGCTTTTATTTTTGGATGCAGTTCTAAACTGTATTTCAAAGGATCTTTTGAAATAAAGCTTACTTTCACGTGATAACCATGTTGATTTTCAGGCAAAATCTGTACTATTCCTTGTAGTACCAGAAAGATCTTTGGCAGAATGACTCCACTCATAGAGCTGATTTTCATACCTAAAGATCTTTGCGGTAGCTGCAAGTTGAGATTTGTGCAAAAAAATGCACTACCCTGTCAAAGCAAGCTTAGACTAAAGAAACTCTCTTAAAAAGAATTGTTAAGAAAAAACAAACACAAACTTCTTTCTTCCACTTACTTAACTTTGGAAGTTGAACAACTTGTAATGTTCAGTGTTGCACTACTTCAACTTTTAGTTTTGGAAGCTGTTTTACACTGTATTTCAAAGGATATTTTGAAATGAAGCTTACTTTCTCAAGATAAGCATGTTGTTTTTTAGCCAAAATATCTACTGTTTTTTGGAGTATCAGAAAGATGTTTGGCAAAATGATTCAACTTATGGAGCTGATTTTCATACCTAAAATCTTTGTGGTAGCTGCAAGTTGAGTTTTTTTTACTAAGAATGCTCTACACTTCCCAAACCAGCTAAGTCTATAGAAACGCTTATCCAATGAAATGTTCAGGAAGAAATAACACAAACTTGTTTCTTCCACTTACTTATGTTTAGAACTTGAACAACTTGTGATGTTCAGTGTTGCCCTACTTCAACTTTTAGTTTTGGAAGCAGTTTTACACTGTATTTCAAAGGACATTGTGAAATGAAGCTTACTTTCTTGATATAACTGTGTAGTTTTTCAGCCAAAATCTGTACTATACCTTGGAGTACCAGAAAGATCTTTGGCAGAATGACTCCACTCATGGAGCTGTTTTTCATACCTAAAGATCTTTGTGGTAGATTCAAGTTGAGTTTTGGGCCTAAGAATGCACTACACTTTCAAACAAGCTAAGACTAATGGAAGCCTCTCCCAACGAAATAGTAAGATAGAACTAACACAAACTTTGTTCTTCCACTTACTTAACTTTGGAAGATTAACAACTTGTAATGTTTAGTGTTGCTCTACTTCAGCTTTTTGTTTTTGATGCAATATTACACTGCATTTTAAAGGAACTTTTGAAATAACGCTTACTTTCGAGAGATAAGCATGTTGTTTTTCAGCCAAAATCTGTACTATTTCTTGGAGTATCAGAAAGCTCTCTGGCAGAATGACTCCATTCATTGAGCTGATTTTCATACCTAAAAATTATTGTGGTACTGCAAGTCTGATATTTGTGCCTAAAAATGCACTCCCCTTTCAAAGCAATCTAAGACTAAAGAAACCCTATTCCAAAGAAATGTTAAAAAAAGAACTAACACAAAATTGTTTCTTCCACTTACTTAACTTTGGAAGTTGAACAACTTGTGATGTTCAGTGTTGCTCTACTTCAACTTTTAGTTTTTGAAGCAATTTTACACTGTATTTCAAAGGAACTTATGAAATAAATCTTACTTTCTAAAAATAAACATGTTTTTCAGATAAAATCTGTACTTTTCCTTGAAGTATCAGAAAGATCTTTGGAAGAATGACTTCTCTCATAGAGCTGATTTTCATACCTAAAGATCTTTGTGGTAGCTGCAAGTTGACATTTGTGCCTAAAAATGCACTACCATTTCAAAACCAGCTAAGACTGAAGAGACCCTCTTCCAAGAAAATGTTAATATAGAATTAATACAAACTTGTTTCTTACACTTACTTAATTTTGTAAGTTTTGTATTTCTACTATATCTGTTGTTATTTTGCCTGCTTCATTGCAGATTGATTAAACTGGTTCCTTTCTCTCTTCTTCTTAATAAGTCTCACTAGTGATGTATCAATTTTGTTTATCTTTTCAAAGAACCAGCTTTTCCTTTCATGTATTTTGTGTATAGTTTGTTTACTTTCTATTTAATTTATTTCTGCTTGTATCTTTATTATTTTCTTTCTCCTGGAGGTTTTTTTTTTTTATCTTTTTGCTGTTGCTTTTCCAATTCTGTGAGGCATGATGTTAGGTGATCCATTTGCCTTCTTTCCGTGTTCCTCTTCTGTGCACTAATTCCTATGAACTTCCCTCTTATGACTGCTTTAGCAGTGTCCCAAAGATTATGGAAACTTGCGTCCTCATTGTCATTGGTTTCCAAGAATCTTTTGATTTCAGTTTTTATTTCTTCAGTAATTGTGGAGTCATTCAAGAGTAGGTTATTAAGTTTCCATGTATTTGAGTATTTTTGAGAATTTCTCTTGAAATTAAACTCTAATTTCATCATGATCGAAGAAGATGGGGTATTATTTCTATGGCTTTTAATCTGTAGAGGCTTGCTTTGTGCCCTATGATTTAGTCAATCTTTGAGATGTCTGTTAAGTCCATTTGATTTATGGCATCATTTAGATCCTTTATCTCTTTACCTATTTTTTGTCTAGATGAGCTGTTCAGAGGGGATAGTGCAGTGTTGAGGTCTCTAACAATTAGTGTGTTGCAGTCTATCTCCCCTTTTATATCTATCAGTCTTTCCTTCACATATTTGGGTGCTCCTGTGTTAGGCACATAAATATTAATAAGCATTATATCTTCTTGATCGATTCACCCTTTTACTACAATATAGTGCCCTTCTTTGTCTCTTCAAACAGTTTTTGCTTTAAATCCTATTTTGTCATAAATTAGTATTGTGAATAATTTCAACCAAACATACTTTACCGAGCAAGATTATCCTTCATATAGGAAAAGAAAATAAAAATGTTCTCAGATAAACAAAATCTTAGAAATTACCAAATCCAGACAAGCTCTTCAAAAAATTCTGAAAGGAGTATTATGCCAAGAAAACTAAATAGAGACAGATGGCAACAAGAAAGCAAAAACAACCAATATGGCCAACTTAAGTGTTAGAGACAAGTCTGGAAATGTCACTAATAACACTAAGTGTTAATGGATTAAACACTCCAATCAAGTGGCACAGAGTAGTGGACTGGGTTAAAAATTGGAAACCCTTCATCTGCTGCCTATAAGAAACTCATCTGATTGATAAAGACACACATAGACTAAATGTTAAGGGCTGGAAAAAATTATTCTATGCAAATGGAAACCAGAAAAAGTGAGAGTTGCCATACTGACTTTGGACAAAACAGACTTTAAGATAAAAATCATAAGAAGAGACAAATGGGCATTATATAGTAGTAAAGGGGATAATTCATTGCATCAAGAAGATATAACACTTATAAATATATAAGCACTAAATTTGGGAGCACACAAATATGTAAAGGAA
>JAKSZU010000031.1:4843483-4881372 GCA_026018925.1 Tupaia tana
TTGCTAACTGGACTGGGGAGAATTGTTCACATATAGAAATGATCACTTGCTACAGACACCCCACTCCCATCTTTCGACCACTGGGCCAGGAAATTCGAGTGGGGACTACCCCACATAGCTTCTGCCCTGAGACCCCCAAGCCAGAGACCCCTCTGTCAGCTAGAAAGGCCCTCAGTCAAACAGACACCCCATTCCCATATTTCAACCCCTGAAACAGGAACTTTGAAGGACTGTCCCAAGTAGCTTCAGCCCCAGGACCCCCAAGCCAGAGACCCCTTTGTCAGCCAAGTACACATTTTTTCCTTTCTTTTTCTCTCTTCCTCCTCTTCTTTCATTTTTAAATTTTTCTCTTCTCATTACCACATAGGAACACCCTCAGTCCTACAGACACTCCACTCCCATCTTTTGACCCCTGGGCCAGGAACTTTGAGGGAGGACTGCCCCCATAGCTTAAGTCCCAGGAACTCAGAGACAGAGACCCTTCTGTCAGCCAAGTACACTTTTTTCCTTTCTTTTTCTCTCCTTCTCCTCTTCTTTCATTTTTAAATTTTTCTCTTCTCATTACCACATAGGAACACCCTCAGTCCTCCAGACACCCCACTCCCATCCTTGGACCCCTGGGACAGGAAATTCAAGGGAGGACTGCCCCCCATAGCTACAGCCCTGGGACACACTAGCCAGAGACACCTCTGTCAGCCAGGTACGCTTTTTTCTTTTCTTTTCTTTTTCTCTCCTTCTCCTCTTTTTTCATTTGTAAATTTCTCTCTTTTCCTTACCTCATCAGAACGCCCTAAGTCCTACAGACACTCCACTCCCATCAATCAATTCCTGGGCCAGGAAAGTCTAGAGAGGACTGCCCCCCATAGTTTCAGCCCTGGGACTCCCAAACCAGAAACCCCTCTGTCAGTCAGGTACACTATTTTTTTCCTTTCTTTTTCTCTCCATCTCTTCTTCTTTCATTTGTAAATTTCTCTCTTGTCATTACCACATAGGAATGCCCTACGTCCCATGGACACCCAACTCCCATATTTAGACCCCTGGGCCAGGAATTTTGAGGTAGGACTGCTCTCTGAAACTTCATGCCCCTGACCCTCAAGCCAAAGAACCCTCTGACAGCCAGGTACACTTTTTTTTCCCTTTCTTATTCTCTCCTTCTCCTCTTCTTTCATTTGTAAATTTCTCCCTTCTCATTACCACATAAGAACACCCTCAGTCCTACAGACACCCCACTCCCATCTTTCAAAACCTGGACCAGGAACTTTGAGGGAGGTCTGCCCCCCATAGCTTCAGCCCTGGGACCCCCAAGCTAGAGAACCCTGTGTCAGCCAGGTACACTTTTTTTTTTCCTTTCTTTTTCTCTCCTTCTCCTCTTCTTTCATTTGTAAATTTCTCTCTTCTCCTTACCTCATAGGAATGCCCTCTGTCTTATAGACACCCACTCCCATCTTTCAACCCCTGTGCCAGAAACTTCCAGGGGGGACTGCCCCATATAGCTTCAGCACCAGGACACCCAAGCAAGAGAGCCCTCTGTCAGCCAGGTACACTTTATATTATCCTTTCTTTTTCTCTCCTTCTCCTCTTTCATTTGTAAATTTCTCTCTTCTCACTACCACATCCGAATGCCCTCAGTCCAAAAGACACACCACTCCAATCTTTTGACCCCTGGAATTTTGAGGGAGGATTGCTCCCCATAGCTTCAGTCCCAGGACCCCCAAGCTACAGACCCTTCTATCAGCCAGATACACATTTTTTCCCTTTCTTTTTCTCTCCTTTTACTCTTCTTTTATTTGTAAATTTTTCTCTTCCAATTATCACATAGAAATGCCCTCAGTCATACAAACACACCACTGCCATCTTTCAACCCCTGGGCCAGAAACTTCAAGGGAGGACTGCCCCTTGTAGCTTCATCTGTGGGGACCGCAAGCCGTAGAGCCCTATGTCAGACAGGTAAACTTTTTTTCTTTCTTTCTTTTCCTCTCCTTCTCCTCTTTCTTCATTTGTAAATTTCTCTCTTCTCCTTACAACATAGGAACGCCCTCAGTCCAACAGACAATCTACCCTCATCTTTCTAATGCTGAACCAAGAACTTCAAGGGAGAACTGCCACCCATAGCTTCAGCCCCAAGACCAACAAGCCAGAGATCCCTCTGTCAGCGAGGTACACTTTTTTTTCCCTTTCTTTTCCTCTCCTTCTCCTCTTCATTCATTTGTAAAGTTCTCTCTTCTCCTTACGTCATAGGAATGCCCTTAGTCCTAGAGACACCCCACTCCCATCTTTCGACCCCTGGGCCAGGAACATTGAGTGAGGACTGCCCCCGTTGCTTCATCAGCGAGACCCTCAAGCCAGAGACCCCTCTGTCAGCCAGGTACACGTTTTTATTCCTTTTTTTCTCTCCATCTCCTCTTCTTTCATTTGAAAATTTCTCTCTTCTTCTTAGCACATGGGAACGCACTCAGTCCTACAGACACCCCACTCCAATCTTTTGACCCTTGGGCCCAGAACTTCGAGTGAGGACTGTCCACCATAGTTTCAGCCCCTGGACCCCCAAGCTAGAGACCCCTCTGTCAGCCAGGTACACTTTTTTTTTTTCTTTTTCTCTCCTTCTCCTTTTATTTGTAAATTTCTCTCTTCTCAATACCACATTGGAACATCCTCACTTCTAAAGACATCCCACTCCCATCTTTCGATGCCTGGGCTAAGAACGTCTAGTGAAGAGTGCTTCCCATAGCTTCAGTCCCAGGATTCCAAAGCCAGAGAGCCCTCTGTCAGCCAATAACACCCTCAATTCAACAAAAAACCCACTCTGATATTTAGACCCCTGGGCCAGTAACTTCAAGGGAGGACTGTCCCCCTTAGCTTCAGCCACAGGACACCCAATCCAGAGACCCCTCTGTCAGCCAGGTATACGTTTTTTTCTTTCTTTTTCTCTCCTTCTCCTTTTTTTTCCATTTGAAAATTTCTCTCTTCTCATTGGCACATGGGAATGCCCTAGTCCTACATATACCCCACTCCCATCTTTCAACCCCTGGGCAAAGAACTTCGAGGGAGAATGGCCCCGTGAAATTTCAACCTGGGACCCCCAAGTCAGAGACAGCTCTTTCAGCTAGGTACACATTTTTATCTTTCTTTTTCTCTCCTTCTCCTCTTCTTTCATTTGTAAATTTTTCTCTTCTCATTACCACATAGGAGTGCCCTCAGTCCTAAAGATACTGCACTGTGATCTTTCGGCTCCTGGCCCAGGAATTTCAAGAGAGGACTGCCTCTCATAGCTTCAGCCCAAGGAATCACCAATCCAAGTACACCTGTCAGTCAGGTACATTTTATTTTCCTTTTTCCTTTTTTTTTTTTTTTTTTTTTAGAGGTTTTCACTATAGGGCGCGTGCGCTCGCCAGACAGACAGAGAGAGACATAGAGACAGAAAGCGAGAAATCACCCCCCAGGGGGGATGGTCACGCCGCAATCCCTTCTCCTCCATTCTCCTCTCGGGATCTTGGGCAGGCAGGCACACGCACCTGGCGTGAGTTTTAAGCCTCTGGGTCCTCCGGGACGTGAACCGCGGTCGACTACATGGGAGTCCAGCGACATAGCCATTACGCTAACTGCTGGTTCCCATTTTATTTTCCTTTTTCTTCTCTTCTTTTTTCATTTGTAAATTTCTACCTTCTCATTACCATGTAGGAACTCTCTCAGTCCTACAGAGACCCACTTCCATCTTTTGACCCCTGGGCTAGGACCTTCAAGGGAGGACTGGCCCCCTTAGCTTCAGCTCAGGGACCCCAAAGCCAGAGACAACTCTGTCAGCCAGGTACACTATAATTTTTCTTTCTTTTTTCTCTCCTCCTCCTCTTCTTCCATTTGTAAATTTCTCTCTTCTCATTTGCACATAGGAACAACCTCAGTCCTACAGACACCACACTCCCATTTTTCGAACCCTGGGCCAAGAACTTCAAGGGAGGCCTGCCCCCATAGATTCAGCCCCGGGACCCCCAAGCCAGAGAATCCTCTGTCAGCCAGGTACACTTTTTTCCGTTTTCTCTCCTTCTCCTCTTTCATTTATAAATTTCTCTTTTCTGATTAACACATAGGAACTCTCTCAGTCCTACAGACAGCCTACTCCCATTTTTCAACCACTAGGCCAGGGCCTTCAAGGGAGAACTGCCCCCTAAGCTTCAGCTACAGAACCCCAAAGCCAGAGACAACTCTGTCAGCCTGGTACACTTTTTTTTTTTTTTTTTTTACTTTCTTTTACTTTTTACTTTCTTTTTTATCTTCTTTTCTTTTTCCATTTGTAAATTTCTCTCTTCTCATTAGCACATAGGAATGCCCTCAATCCTATAGACACCCCACTCCCATCTTTCAACCTTTGGGCCAGGAACTTCAAGAGAGCTTTGTTTTTCGTATCAACAGCCCTGGGTCCCCCAAGCCAGAGACCCCTCTGACAGCCAGGTACACTTCCTTTTTTCTTTTCTTTTTCTCTCCTTCTCCTCATTTTCAATTTTAAAATTTCTCTCTTCTCATTAGCACATGGGAATGCTCTCAGTCCTCCAGACACCCCACTCCCGTATTTCAACCTCTGGGCAAAGAACTTCGAGGGAGGATTGCCCCCTGAAGCTTCAACTAGGACCCCCAAGTCAGAGACAACTCTGTCAGCCAGGTACACTTTCTTTCTTTCTTTTTTTCTTCTTCTCCTCTTCTCTCATTTGTAAATTTCTCTCTTGTCATTATCACATAGGAGCTCCCTCAGTCCTAAGGACATCCCACTCTGATCTTTTGACCCCTAGCTCAGGAACTTCGAGAGAGGACTGCCTCCTATAGCTTCAGTCCAAGGACCCCCAGTCCAGAGACCCCTCTTTCAGCCAGGTACACTTTTATTTTCCTTTCTTTTTCTCTCCTTCTTTTGTTTCATTTGTTATTTTCTCTCTTTTCAATACCACATAATAATGCCCTCAGTCCTATGGATATCCCACTCTTATTTTTCAACCCCTGGGACAGGAATTTTGAGTAAGGACTGCTCCCCGTAGCTTCAGCCCCAGGACCCCCAAGACAGAGACCACTCTGTCAGCCAATAACGCCCTCAATCCTACAGAAAACCCACTCTGATAGTTAGACCTCTGGGCCAGGAACTATGAGGGAGGTCTGCTCCCCGTAGCTTCATCCCTGGGGCACCCAAGCCAGAGATCCATCTGTCAGCCAGGTACACTTTTTTTTCCTGTTTCTTTTTTTCTCTCCTTCTCTTCTTTCATTTGTAAATTTCTCTCTTCTCATTACCACATAGGAACTCCCTCAGTCCTATAGACATCCCACTCTTATCTTTCAACATCTGGGCCAGGACCTTCAAGTGAGGACTGCCCCCGTAGCTTCAGCCACGTGACCCCAAAGCCAGAGAGCCCTCTTTCAGTCAATAACGACCTTAGTCCTTCAGAAACCTCACTCCCATCTTTCAAACCCTGTGCCAGGTATTTCGAGGGACAACTGCCCCCATAGTTTCAGCCCAGAGAACTCCAAGCCAGAGCAAACTCTGTAAGCCAGGTATACTATACTTCCTTTCTTTTTCTCTCCTTCTACTCTAAATTGTAAATTTCTCTGTTCTCATAACCACATAGGAGCACCATAAGTTCCACAGACACCCCACTCCCATCTTTCGATGCGTGGGCCAGTAACTTCGAGGGAGGACAGCCCCCCGTAGTTTCAGCCTTGGGACCTCCAATCCAGAGACCCATCTGTCAGCCAGGTATACTTTTTTTTTTTCTTTTTTTCTCTCCTTCTCCTTTTTTTCCATTTGAAAATTTCTCTCTTCTCATTAGCACATGGGAATGCCCTCAGTCATACACACACACCACTCCTATCTTTCGACCCCTGGGCAAAGAGCTTCCAGGGAGGATTTCCCCCTGAAGCTTCAACCCGGGACCCTCAAGTCAGAGACTACTATGTCAGCCAAGTAAACTATTTTTTTTCATTTTTCTCTCCTTCTCCTCTTCTTTCATTTGTAAATTTCTCTCTTCTCATTACCACATAGAAGTGCCCTCAGTCCTAAAGACAACCCACTGCCATTTTTTGACCCCTAGCCCAGGAACTTCAAGAGAGAAATGCCTCCCATAGCTTCATCCCAGGGGCCTCCAATCCAAGGACCCTTCTGTCAGCCAGGGACACTTTTATTTTTCTTCTTTTTTCTCTCCTTCTCCTCTTCTTTCATTTGTAAATTTCTCTTTTGTAATTTGCACATAGTAATACCCTCAGTCCTACAGACATCCCACTCCCATTTCTCTAACCCTGGCCAAAAACTTTGAGGGAGGACTGTCCCCCTTAGATTCAGCCCTGAGATCCCAAAGCCAGAGATCCCACTGTCAGCCAATAACACTCTCAATCCTACAAAAAAGTCACTCTGATATTTAGACCCCTGGGCCAGTAACTATGAGGGAGGACTGTGCACCTTAGTTTCAGCACTCGGACCCCCAATCCAGAGACTCCTCTTACAGCCAGGTATAGGTTTTTTTTTTTTTCTTTTTCTTTCCTTCTCCTTTTATTTTCATTTAAAAATTTCTCTCTTCTCATTTGCACATGGGAATGCCCTCAGTCCTACCAACACTCCACTCCCATCTTTCAATCCCTGGGCAAAGAACTTTGAGGGAGGATTGGCCCCTGAAGCTTCAACCTGGGACCCACAAGTCAGAGACAACTCTGTCAGCAGGGTACACTTTTTTTCTTTCTTTTTCTCTCCTCCTCTTCTTTCATTTGTAAATGTCTCTCTTTTCATTACCACATAGGAGCATCCTCAGTCTTAAAGATACCCCACTGTGATCTTTTGACCCCTAGCCCAGGAACTTTGAGGAAGAACTGCCCCCCCATAGATTCACCCCAGCACTCCCAAGCCAGAGACCCGACTATCAGCCAATAAAGCCCTCAATCCTACAAAAAACCCACTCCGATATTTAGACCCATGGGCCAGGAACTTCGAGGGAAGACTGCCCCCTGTAGATTCAGCCCTGGGACCCCCAAGCCAGAGACCACTCTGTTAGCAAATAACGCATTAGGGAGCCACCCCTTCCCTAGAATTCTATCTCTATTTCTGAGTCTCTGTTCATGTCTCTCCCTGATTCTGTCATCTCTTTTTTTTTTTTTTTTTGTAATTTTTCCTTTATACCCCTTTTTTTTAAGGTAAAAGTTTTCTCTTGCTCTCAGCTCCACATCATATCTTGTTAATTATCACCCTGGACTTCCCACCCAGGCAGAAGAGGCCAGGCCTTCAGAAGAAGGTTCCACATGGGTCCTACAAACTAGGTATTTCAGGACACAGGAGAAATGAAGATTTTCTACTGATAATTCAGCCTCCAGCAAAGGAGTTAGCAGTAGGGAAATGCCCCAGCCTCAGTCTTTGATCTCTATTTCTGTGGCTCTGATTTTGTCTCTCCCTGCTTCTGTCTTCCCTTTTTCTTGTAATATTTCCTTTTTACATTTTTTAATGGCAATGGTTTTCTCTTGCTCTCAGCTCTAATTTTTATCTTCTTAATTATTGCTCTGGTCCTCCCATACTGACAGAAGAGGCCAGGCGTTCACAAGACAGTTCCACATGGCTCCTGTAAGTTAGGTATTTCAGGGCACAGAAGAAATGAAGATATTCTACTAATGATTCAGCCTCCAGCAAAGGAGCTAGTGGTAGGGAGCCCCACCACCCCCAACATTCTATCTCTGTTTCTGTATCTCTGTTTCTGTCTCTCCCTGCTTCTGTATTCATTTTTTTGGTAATATTTCCTTTTGAAATTTGTTTTAAACACAAAGTTTTTCTCTTGTTCTCAGCTCCACCCTTTATATTGTTAATTATTGCTCTGGCCCTCCGACCCAGGCTGAAGAGGCCAGGCTTTCAGAAGGTTCAACATGGGTTCTGCAAAATAGATATTTCAGGGTACAGGTGAAATGAAGATTTTCTACTGATAATTCAGCCTCTAGCAAAGGAGCTAGCTGTAGGGAGCCCTGCATCTCCCATGCCCAGCCTTCTAACTCTGTTTCTGTGTCTCCCTGCCTCTGTATTCTCTTGTTTTGTAATTTTTTTTATCCATTAATTTTTTTAAGGGAAAGTTTTTCTCTTTCTCTCAGCTCCACCTTTTGTCTTGTTATTAATCATTCTGGTCCTCCCACCAAGGCAGAAAAGGACAGGTGTTCAGAAGAAGGTTCCACATGGCTCCTGTGAACTAGGTATTTCAGAGCATAGGAGAAATGAAGATTTTTCTACTGATCATTCAGCCTCCAGCTAAGAAGCTAGCGATAGGAAAACCCTCCCCACCACCAGCGTTCTAATTCTGTTTCTGTGTCTCTGTTTCTGTCTCTCCCTGTTTCTGTGTTCATTTTTTTTTGTAATTTTTCCATTTTATAGATTTTTAAAGGCAAAGGTTTTCTCTTACTCCTACTCCATCTTTTGTCTTGTTAATTATCGCTCTGGTCCTCCTACACAGGCAGAACAGGCCAGGCCTTCGGAAGAAGGTTCCACATTGGTCCTGCAAACTAGGTATTACAGAGCACAAGAGGAATGAAGATTTTCTACTGATAATTCAGCCTCCAGCAAAGGAACAAGCAGTAGGGAGCCACCCCTCCCCCAGCCTTCTATCTCTCTTTCTGTGTCTCTGTTTCTGTCTCTGCCTGCTTCTGTCTTCCCTTTTATTTCTAAGTTTTCTTTTTTTCATTTTTTTAAAGACAAAGTTTTTCTTTTGCTCTCAACCCCACGTTTTATCTTGTTAATTAACCCTCTGTTCCTCCCAACCAGGCAGAAGAGGACAGACCTTTGGAAGAAGGTTCCACATGTCTCCTGTGAACTAGGTATTTATTTTTATTTTTATTTTTATTATCATCATAATCTTCTTTATATTACATTGGATTACATATAGCTTTACAGTGTATTACATTGCTTTTTCAACAGGAATGCTATGCATGTCAGTCAATACAAAGACATTAATCTCCCCGCTTCAACATTCATTATCTTTTCTGTTTTTCCCAATCATTATTATTATTATTCTAATTATTTTTCAAAACAGTCAGTCACTATTTCTCATTTTGCTTGTGAAAAACTTTACCCATCATGAAATACTTCTAAGACCAATCTAGTTGAGAATACTATACATGTCATCATCAACAGGTAATAAGCCATATCTGTTTCTCACTAACGTCCTGCCTCTCTATTGTTCTCTTTCTATCTTTCTCTATCCTCTTCTCTTCCCCTCCTCCATTCCACACTGTCCTATTCTCGTTAAGTCACTTCACTGTTTTGATGTCTTCCAATTTTTTGCTCTCTACCATAGACTGCAGATAGTCGATATATATTGACTGGACACATACAATATCTTTCTTTCATAGCCTGGCTTTCATCGCTCAGCAATAGATCCTCCTTATCTGACCACTTTCTATCAAATGCTAGGGTCTTGTTATTTTGTATGGCTGAGTAGTATTCCATAGAGTATATATACCACACTTTTCTAATCCATTCATCAGTTTGTGGATATTTAGGTTTGTTCTATTTCTTGGCAATTGTGAATAATGCTGCAATAAACAATGATGTGCAAACACTTTTCTGACCGAGTGTTCTCCTGTCTTTCAGGTAAATACCCAGAACTAACTAGGTATTTCAGAGCATAGGAGAAATGAAGATTTTCTACTGGTAATTCAGCCTCTAGCAAAGGAGCTAGTTGTACCGACCCCCCCCACCACCCCCACACACAGCCTTCTATCTCTGTTTCTTTGCCTCTGTTTCTGTCTCTTCCTGCTTCTGTCTTTACTTTTTCTGTAATATTTCCTATTTACATTTTTTTGAAGACAAAGTTTTTCTCTTATTCTCAGCTCCACCTTTAATCATGTTAATCATCGCTCTTTCCTCCCACCCAGACAGAAGTGGTCAGGCCTTCAGAAGAAATTTCCACATGGCTCTTGCGAACTAGGTATTTCAGGGTACAGGAGAAATGATGATTTTCTACTGATAATTCAGCCTACAGCTAAGGAGCTAGCGATAGGAAAACTCTCCCCACAACCAGCCTTCACTCTCTGTTTCTGTGTCTCTGTTTCTGTCTCTCCCTGCTTCTGTGTTCATTTTTTTGTAATTTTTGCATTTTATATATTTTTTAAAGTCAAAATTTTTCTAATCCTCCCACTCCACATTTTATCTTGTTTATTATCGCTCTGATCCTCGCACCTAGGCAGAAGAGGCCAGGCTTTCGGAAGAAGGTTCCACATGGCTGTCAACTAGGTATTTTATTATTATTATTATTATTATTATCATCATAATCTTCTTTATATTACATTGGATTACACATAACTTTACAGTGTATTACATTGCTTTTTCAAAAGGGAATGCCATGCATGTCAGTCAATACAGAGACATTAATCTCCCCACTTCAACATTCAATATCTTTTCTATGTTTTTCCCAATCATTATTATCAATCCAATTATTTTTTAAAACAGCCAGTCACTATTTCTCATTTTGCTTGTAAAAAGACTTTACCCATCATGAAATACTTCTCAGACCAATCTGGTTGAGAATACCATACATGTCATCATCAACAGCTAAGAATCCATTTCTGTTTCTGACTAACGTCCTGCCTCTCTAATTTTCTCTTGCTGTCTTTCTCTATCCTCTTCTCTTCTCCTCCCAAATTACACACTGTCATATTATCATTAAGTATCTTCACTGCTCTGATGTCCTCCAATTCACTCTCTACCTTACAGTGCAGATAGTCGGTATATATTGATTGGATACATACAATAACTTTCTTTCATAGCCTGGCTTATGTCACTCAGCAATAGATTCTCCATATCTGTCCACTTTCTATCAAATGCCAGGGTCTTGTTATTTTGTATGGCTGAGTAGTATTCCATAGAGTATATATACCACACTTTTCCAACCCATTCATTAGTTTGTGGACATTTAGGTTGGTTCCATGTCTTGGCAATTGTGAATAATGCTGCAATAAACATTTATGTGCAAACACTTTTCTGAACGAGTGTTCTCCTGTCTTTTGGGTAAATACCCAGAACGAACTAGATATTTAAGATCACGTGAGAAATGAAGACTTTCTACTAATAATTCAGCCTTTAGCAGAGGAGCTAGCGGTAGGGAGTTCCCTGCGCACACCCAGCCTTCTATCTCTGTTTCTGTGCCTTTGTTTCTCTCTCCTCCTGCTTCTGTCTTCCCTTTATTGGTAATAATTCCTATTTACAGTGTTTTAAAGGCAAAATTTGTCTCTTGTTCTCAGCTCCACCTTTAATATTGTTAATTATTGCTCTGTCCTCCCACCTAGTCAGAAGTGGCCAGGACTTTAGAAGAAGTTTCCACATGGCTCCTGTGAACCAAGTATTTCAGGGCACAGGAGAAATGAAGATTTTCTACTGAAAATTTAGCATACAGCCAAGGAGCTAACAGTAGGGAGCCGCCCCTCCCCCAGCCTTCTATCTCTTTTTCTGTGTCTCTGTTTCTGTCCTTTCCTGCTTCTGTCTTTCCTTTTTTTTTTGTAATTTTTCCTTTTTACATTCTTCTAAAGGCAAAGATTTTCTCTTGCTCTCAGCTCCACGTTTTACCTTGTTAATTATCACTGTGGTCCTCTCACCCAGGCAGAAGAGGCCTGCCCTAAAGAAGAAGGTTCCAAAAGGCTCCTGCAAACTACGTATTTAAGGGCAAAGGAGAAATGAACATTTTCTACTGATAATTCTGCCTCCAACAAATGAGATAGCAGTAGTGAGCCCCCTCTATCTCTAGGCTTCTATCTGTGTTTCTGTGTCACTGTTTCTGTCTCTTTCTGCTTATATCATCATGTTTTATTGTAATTTTTCTTTTTATATTTTTTAAGGCAAAGTTTTTCTCTTTCTCTTAGTTCCACCTTTGATCTTGTTCATTATTGCACTGGTCCTCCCACCCAGACCGAAGAGGCTAGGCCTTCAGAAGAAGCTTCCACATGGCTCCTGCAAATTAATTATTTCAGGGCACTTGAGAAATGAAGATTTTCTACTTATAATTCAGCCTCCACCAAAGAAGCTAGCGGTAGGCAGACCCCTGCACACCCAGCTTTCTATCTCTGTTTCTGTGTCTCTGTTTCTGTCTCTCCCTGCTTCTATCTACTTTTTTGTTTTGGTAATTTTTTTCTTTTTTCATTTTTTTTAAAGGCAAATTTTTTCCCTTTTTCTCAGATCCACCTTTAATCTTGTTAATTATTGCTGTGTCCTCCCACCCAGTCAGAAGTGGCCAGGCCTTCAGAAGAAGTTTCCACATGGCTCCTGCGAACTAAGTATTTCAGGGCACAGGAGAAATGAATATTTTCTACTGATAATTCAGCCTCCAGCAAAGGAGCTAGCGGTATGAAGCCTTCCTCACACTCAGCCTTGTAACTCTGTTTCTGTGTATCTTTTTCTGTCTTTTCTTTTTTTTGTAATTTTTTCTTAATACATTTTTTCTTAAAGGAAAAGTTTTTCTCTTGCTCTCAGCTTCACATCTTATCTTGTTAATTATAGCTCTGGTCATCCCACACAGGCAGAAGAGGTCAGGCCTTCAGAAGAAGGTTTCACATGGCTTCAGCGAACTAGGTATTTCAGGGCACAGGATAAATAAAGATTTTCTACTGATAATTGAGCCTCCAGCAAAGGAGCTAGTGGTAGTGAGCCCCCCCCACCCCAGCCTTCTATCTCTGTTTCTGTGTCTCTGTTTCTTTCTCTCCTAGCTTCTGTCTTCCTTTCTTTTTGTAAATTTTCCTTTTTACCATGTTTTAAAGGCAAAGATTTTCTCTTGCTCTCAGCTCCACCTTTTGTCTTGTTATTTATCATTGTGGTCTTCCCACCAAGGCAGTAGAGGCCAAGCCTTCAGAAGAAGGTTCCACATGGCTCCTGCAACCTAGGAATTTCAGGGCACAGGAAAAAATGAAGATTTTCTATTGATAATTCAGCCTACCGCAAAGCAGCTAGTGGTCTGGAACCCCCACCCATGCCATCATTCTACCTCTGTTTCTGTGTATCTGTTTCTTTCTCTCCCTACTTCTGTCTTCTCTTTTATTTGTAATTTTTTTCTACATTTTCTTTTAAAGGCAACGTTTTTCTCTTGCTCTCAACTCCACCTTTTATCTTCTTAATTATTGCTCTGGTCTTCCCACTCATGCTGAAGAGGTCAGGCCTTCAGAAGATGGTTCTACATGGGTCCTGCACACTAGGTATTTCAGAGCAAAGGAGAAATGAAGATTTCCTACCTATAATTCAGCCTCCAGCAAAGGAGCTAGCAGTAGGGAGCCGCTCCTCCCCTAGCCTTCTGTCTCTATTTCTGTGTCTCTGTTTCTGTTTCTCCCAGCTTCTTTCTTCCTTTTTTTCTTAAGTTTTCCCTTTCACTTTTTCTTTTAAAGCAACGTTTTTCTATTGCTTTCAGCTCCACCTTTTTTCTTATTAATTATCAGTCTGGTCCTCCCACCCAGGCAGAAGAGGCCAGGCTTTCAGAAAAAGGTTAGGTTCCACATGGCTCCTGCGAACTAGATATTTTAGGTCACAGGTGAATGAAGATTTTATACTGATAATTCAGCCTCCAGCAAAGATGCTAGCAGTAGGGAGCCAGTCCTCCCCCAGACTTTTGTCTCTGTTTCTGTGTCTCTGTTCCTGTCTCTCCCTGCTTCTTTCTCTCCCTTTTTAGTAATTTTTCTTTATGCATTATTTTAAAGGCAGTTTTTCTCTTGTTCTCAGCTCCACGTTTATCTTGTTAATTATCACTCTGTTTCTCCCACCAGGGCAGAAGTGGCCAGGCCTTTAGCAGGAGGTTCCAAATGGGTCCAACAAACTAGGTATTTCACGGAACAGGGGGAAATGAAGATTTTCTACTGATAATTCAGACTCCAGCAATGGAGCTAGGAATAGCGATCCACACATCCCTCAGCCTTCTCTGTCTGTTTCCGTGTCTCTGTTTCTGTCTCTCCCTGCTTTTGTATTTCTTTTTTTTTGAACATTTCTCTTTTTTCATTTCTTTTAATGCTAAGTTTTTCTCTTGCTCTCAGCTCTCCCTTTTATCTTGTTAATTATCACTCTGGTCTGCCCACCCAGGCAGAAGAGGCCTGGCCTTCTGAAGAAGGTCCCTCATGGCTCCTGCAAACGAGGTATTTCAGGGTACAGGAGAAATGAAGATTTTCAACTGATAATTCAGCCTAAAGTAAAGGAGCTAGCGTTAGATAGCCCCTCCTACCCCTAGCCTTCTATCTCTATTTCTATGTCTCTTTTTGTTTCTCTGCCTGCTTCTGTCTTATCTTTTTTTTTTTTTTGTATTTTATTCTTTTAACATTTTTTTTAAATGCAGTGTTTTCCTCTTGCTCTCAGATCCACATTTTATCTTGTTAATTATCACTCTGGTTCTCCCACATGCAGAAGAGGCCAGGCCTAAATAAGTTTTCACATGTTTCCTGCAAACTAGTTATTTCAGGGCAATGTTGAAATGAAGACTTTCTACTGAAAATTCAGCCTCCTGCTAAAGAGCTAGGATTAGGGAGCCCTTCCCCCCATCTCTTGTCTATTATCTTTGTTTCTTTGTTTCTGTTTCTCTCTCCTTGCTTCTGTCTTCATTTTTTATTGCAATTTTTCTGTTTTACATTTTTTGAAAAACAAACTTTTTCTCTTGCCCTCAGCTCTCCCTTTTATCTTGTTAAATAGCACTCTGGTCAGCCCACCCAGGCAGAAGAGGCCCGGCCTTCAGAAGAAGGTCCCACATGGCTCCTGGGAATGACGTATTTCAGGGCATAGGAGAAATGAAGATTTTCTACTGATAATTCAGCCTACAGTAAAGTAGCTAGAGGTAGAGAGTCCCTCCCACCCCTAGCAGTCTATCTCTGATTCTGTGTCTTTTTTATGTCTCTGCCTGCTTTTGTCTTCTATTTTTTTGGTAATTTATTCTTTTTTTTTTTTTTTTTTTTCTGGAGAGGTTTTTTCGCTATTGCACGCGTGCACTCACCAGACAGACAGATAGAGACAGAGAGAGAGAAAGCGAGAAATCACCCCCCAGGGGGGATGGTCGCCACAATCCCTTCTCCTCCATTCTCTTTTCGGGATCTTGGACATGCACGCACACGCGCCCGGTGTGAATTTTAAGCCACCGGGTCTGGAACGCGAACCGCAGTCGACTACGTGGGAGTCCAGCGACATAGCCATTACACTAACTGCTGGTTCCCTGTAATTTATTCTTTTTACAATTTTTTTAAAGACAGTGTTTTTCTATTTCTCTCAGATCCACGTTTTATCTTGTTAATTATTGCTCTCTTCATCCCACCCAGGCAGATTAGGACAGGCCTAAAGGAAAGGTCCCACATGGCTCCTGCGAACTACATATTTCAGGGCAAAGGAGAAATGAAGATTTTCTACTGATAATTCAGCCTCTAGCAATCTAGCTAGCAGTAGGGAACCGCACGTCCACCATCCTTCTATGTATCTGTGTCTCTGTTTCTCTCTCCCTGTTTCTGTGTTCCTTTCTTTTGAATTTTTTTTCTTTTTTTCATTTTATTTAAGGCAAAGTTTTTCTCTTGCTCTCAGCTTCACCATTTATCTTGTTAACTATAGCTCTGGTCCTCCCACCCAGGTAGAAGAGGCCAGGCCTTCAGGAGAAAGTCCCACATGGCTCCTGCAAATGAGGTATTTCAGGGCACAGGAGAAATGATGATTTTCTACTGATAATACAGCCTTCCACCCCTAGCCTCCTTCTCTGTTTCTGTGTCTCTTTTTCTATCTCTCCCTGCTTCTGTCTTCTCGTTTTAATGTAATTTATCCCTTTTACATTTTTTTTTAAAGTCAGTGTTTTTCTCTTGCTCTCAGGTCCACGTTTTATTTTGTTAATTATTGCTTTCATCCTCCCACTCAGGCAGAAGAGGCCAGGCCTAAAAGAAAGGTCCCACAAGGCTCCTGCAAACTACTTATTTCAAGGCACAGGAGAAATGAAGATTTTCACTGATAATTCAGCCTTCAGCAAAGAGCTAGTGGTAGAGAGCACCCCCTCCCATGCCCAGCCTCCTACCTCTGTTTCTGTGTCTCTGTTTCTGTCTCTCCCTCCTTCTGTCCTTCCTTTTTTTGTTATTATTATTTTTTTTTTTACATTTTTTTCTTAAAGGCAAAGTTTTTCTCTGGCACTCAGCTCCACCTTTTATCTTGTTAATTATTGCTCTGATCCTCCCACCAAGGCATAAGGGACCAGGACTTCAGAAAAAGTTTCCACATGGCTCCTGTGAACTAGGTACTTCAAGGCACAGGAGAAATGATTTTCTACTGATAATTCAGCCTCCAGCAAAGGAGCCAGCAGTAGGGAGCCACCTTTCCCCCAGCCTTCTGTCTCTGTTTCTGTGTCTCTGTTTCTCTCTTTCCCTGCTTCTGTCTTCCCAAAAGAGAAATAAAGATTTTCTACTGATTATTCAGCCTCCAGCAAAGGAGCTAGTGGTAGGAAACCCGACCACACCCCCAGCCTTCTATTTCTGTTTATGTGTCTCTGTTTCTGTCTTTCCCTGCTTCTTTTTTTCCTTTTTTTTTGTAATTTATTTTATACATTTTTTTAAAGGTAAAGCTTTCCTCTTGCTCTCAGCTCCACCTTTTATCTTGTTAATTATAGCTCTCTTCCTCTGACCCAGGCAGAAGAGGGCGGGCCTTCAGAAGAAGGTTCCACATGACTCCTGCAAACTAGGTATTTCAGGGCACAAGAGAAATGAAGATTTTCTTCTGATAATTCAGCCTCCAGCAAAGGTGCTAAAGGTAGGGAGACACCCCTCCCCCAGCCTTCTCTCTCTATTTCTGTGTCTTTCTGTCACTATCTGCTTCTATCTTCCCTTTTTGTTGTAATTTTTTCTTTTTACATTTTTTTTAAAGGCAAAGTTTTTCTCTGGCTGTCAGCTCCTCCTTTTATCTTGTTAATTATTGTTCTGATCTTCCCACCCAGGCAGAAGGGGCCTGGCCTTCAGAAGAAGGTTCCAAATGGCTCCTGCTTACTAGGTATTTCAAGGTACAGGAGAAATGAAGATTTCCTACTGATAATTCAGCCTCTATCAAAGGAGCCAACAGCAGGGAGCCACCTCTCCCCCAACATTCTATCTCTGTTTCTGTGTCTCTGTTTTTCTCTTTCCCTGCTTCTGTCTTCCCTTTTATTTGGTACGTTTTCTATTTTACATTTTTTTTTTTTTAAAGGCAAAGTTTTTGTCTTGCTCTCAGCTCCACATTTTATCTTGTTTATTATCTCGCTAGTCTTCCCACCCAGGCAGAAGAGGCCAGGCTTTCAGTAAAAGGTTCCACTTGTCTCCTGTGAGTTAGGTATTTCAGGGAACAGGAGAAAGAAAGATTTTTTTTACTTATAATTCAGCTTCCAACAAAGGAGCTAGTGTTAGGAAGCTCCCGCTCTCATGCCCAGCCTCCTACCTCTGTTTCTGTCTCTCCCTGCTTCTGTATTCCCTTTTTTGTAATTTTTCCTTTTATATATATTTTTAAAGGCAAAGTTTTTCTCTGGCTCTCAGCTCCATCTTTTATCTTTTTAATTATTGCTCTGGTCCTCCCAGCCTGGCATAAGAGGTCAGGCCTTCAGAAGAAGATTCCACATGACTCCTGTGAACTAGGTATTTCAGGGTACAGGAGAAATGAAGATTTTCTACTGATAATTCAGCCTTCAGCAAAGGAGCTAGCGGTAGCAAAACCCTCCCCACCCCCACACCTCTATCTCTATTTCTGTGTCTCTGTTTCTGTCTCTCCCTGCTTCTGTGATCTTTTTTTGTAATTTTTCTTTTTTACATTTTTCTAAAGGCAACGTTTTTCTTTTGCTCTCAGCTCCACCTTTTATCTTGTTAATTATTTCTCTGGTCTTCCCAGTCAAGCAGAAGAGGCCAAGCCTTCAGAAGAAGGTTCCACATGGCTCCTGTGAACTAAATATTTCAGGGCACAGGAGAAAGGAAGATTTTCTACTGGTAATTCAGCCTTCAGTAAAGGAGATAGTGGTAGTTAGTCCTCTCCACCCCATCCTTCTATCTCTGTTTCTGTGTCTCTGTTTCTTTCTCTCCATTTCTCTTCCTTTTTTGTAATTTTTTCTTTTTACATCTTTTTTAAGGCAAAGTTTTTCTCTTGCTCTCAGCTCCACCTTTTATCTTGTTAATTATCACTCTGGTCCTCCCACCCAGGCCAAAGAGTCTAGACCTTTAGGCAAAAGTTCCACATGGCTCCTGGAAACTTGGTATTTCTATTTTGTGTATTTTTTTTTTTTTTAAGAATAAGAGCAATTACAGGTTTTTTTCATGTTTTATCTTTTTTCCCTTTTTTTGTTGTTTCTCTCTTTTTCCTTTTTCTTTTTCTTTGCTCTCCACTTTTCAATATCCATTTAATGTGTTTTTAGATAGATCTAAGAGCACTGTAGTTAAACATCCAAATACCGATAGAGTTAAAATATTTCTCAATATCTACTGAATCTGCTGCACCAGTGATCACAGCAGAATGGCTAAGACATTCTAGATCACCTCTGTCTGCTTGCTCCTGAACATTCAGACTGAACTTCAAGAATTTTAATTAAACACATCATCCATCAGATGGCAAGAAATCACTGTTGGATCACAAGAAATATGGGAAAACAAGAAAATACCTCTCCTCCAAGGGAAAAGAGTAACTCTTCTTCATCCACAAGCAGTTCGGTGAATATCATGGCAATTTCTGATTAGGAAATTATAGCATTCATAATGTCAAAGCTATCAGAGATGGAAGAGAACAGAGATAATGAACTGCTAAAGAGAAAGGAGAATGAAGTTGACAAGTTCCAGAAGTTGAGGAAATTCTTGCATTATCTAAAAGAGGAATTACATACTTTATAAAAGATTCAAATGGGACTGTTAGAAATGAAGTTTATAATACAGGAAGTCAAAATCTCCCTTGAAAGTATTAAAAGCAGACTAGATCTTTCAGAAAATAGAATCTCTGATTTAGAAGAGAAAATGGCTGGCCTAGAAAAATCCACCATGAAGACTGAGAAAATGGCCCAAAAATTTGAGAATAATTTGCGAGAAGTACTAGATACCATCAAGCGTCCAAACATCCAGATAATTGGCATTCCAGAAGGTGAAGAGACCCATAAGGGCATTGATAATCTGTTCCATGAAATCCTGCAAGAAAACTTTCCAAACCTAGAGAGGCATTCGAAGATCCAGTCCCAAGAAATACAAAGGACCCCACATAGAATCAACCCAAGAAGATCGTCTCCAAGACACATTATAGCCAGGTGGACCAAAACCACAGACAAAGACAAGATACTAAGATTGGCAAGAGGAAAACATCAAGTTACCTACAAAGGACATCCCATCAGACTAACAGCAGATCTCTCATCAGAAACAATGCAAGCGATCAGAGAATGGGAAAATATATTCAGAGTGTTAAGAGAGAAGCAATTTCAGCCAAGAATACTGTACCCAACAAGATTATCTTTCAGGTGGGAAGAAAAGACAAGAACATTCTCAGATAAACAAAACCTGAAAGAATTTACCAGCACCAGACCAGATCTCCAAGAAGTTCTCAAGGGTGTGCTATGTCAGGAAAATTAAGTACAGACACATGGAAATAAGAGTTCACAAACTAAGAAAGTGGCCAACTTAATTGTAGGGACAAGTCTGGAGTTGAATATTATATCCCAGAATTTAATCAGGAAAATTGAACCAGAACAGAAGATAAAAGTACATGCACCTACCATTTGAACAGAATCCTAACCTGCTTCCTGGATTTAAGCAAAGTTCCTTGGCATTTCTTTGATTTAAGTTAAAAAACTGGTTTTCTTAATAGTAACGAGTGAACTCACCATTGAAAGTAGTTAGATTATGTAAGAAATTGTGTGATCAATACAACGTGGTTGGGAAAGGAATGGAAGAGAATTGTAGACACCAGATATAGTGTGAGAAGAGGATGGGAAAGGACAGATGGTCAGAAAGAGGAGTAAAAATAATTCTAGGAGCTAGAAATGGAGAAATTGTATAATATGCATGATTTAGTCACTATGCAGTATATACTGGATGGGAAATCACATTTTGTATGCTGTGATGATGCTTCCAGAAAGAATGTAAATTAAGTTACACAAAAAAGTTTCAGGAAAAGAAGTCTATTCAATGACTCCAGCAAGATATATAGCCCCAGCTAGGTGCTTCTTTATAGGATGCATAAAGTTAGACTTGTGTTCATGGAAATGCATATTTTACCTGTGTTTGCTATGAAAATGTTTAAATTAATTAAGGTCTTTAGTAATCCAATAAAATGTGAGGGAAAACAGTATAGAAAGCAAACATAGATACCAGAGACAGTGTGGGAGGAGAGTGGGAGATGGGAGAGGGTAAGAGATAGGGAATCAAGGATGGGGAAAAAAAGTAAAACATAATAAAATAAGAAATGGAAAATTATTTTCTGACAATAACATGTTTGTTGATGTGCTTGATTGAGACAATATACAGTGTACTCTGGATGGAAGATCTCATTTTGTATGTTGTAATGATGTACAGTGAATGAATGCAAATAAATTGAATAAAAAGAATGACTGTTATGTGCTGAAAAACTTTATTTTATTCAGATGAAAAATAAGGAAATGGACCTAACAGATCTGTGACCTAACAGACAAAATAGGTTTCAAAATGAAATTTGTAGGAAGAGATACGTGTAGCATTATTTTATTATTTTTTTCCGGACACTGATCAAAAGTGAGAAATCACTTCATGCCCCAGAAGAGTTATATTAAAATCCCATGCCTTTCTTTTTTCTCTTGAAAATTTGAGCATGCAAAACAATGCACCATATGTTTCTCAAGAGACTGTATCCAGGCATCAGAGTCAGTCAGTGGGTTCCAGCACCTTAGTCACCACACCACCTGCTGACTTAAGAGAACTATTTTACATGAATGAGAACCATCCACCAGGAAGGTAGAAAACGTAAGTATATTTACACACTGCAATTGGAGATCTATTGTATAGAAGAAAGAATAAACTTCATGGAGATGGACGCATTGCCACAATAATTGCAGGTAATTTTATGTCTTCCTCACACATTTGGATTGGTCACCTGATCAAGAATAAATAGGTAAATAAACAAAGTTGCAGCAGTTAAATAATACCATAAACCCAAAGTACTTGACCTTCATTTATAAAAAAAAAAAAAAAAAAAAAAAAAAAAAAAAAATTGTATGGGGCCAGCAGTTAGCGTAATGGCTATGTCACTGGACTCCCACGTAGTCGACCGCGGTTCAAGTCCTGGACCTGGTGGCTTAAACTCACACTGGGTGCGTATGCGTGCCTGCCTAAGATCCCGAGAGGAGATTGGAGGAGAAGGGATTGCTGCGTGGGCATTCCCCCCTGGGGGGTGATTTCTCGCTTTCTATCTCTCTGTTTCTCTCTGTCTGTCTGGCGAGTGCACGAGCCCTATAGCAAAACCTCTCCAAAAAAAAAAAAAAAAAAAAAATTGTACAAAACAACCACCGAAAGCAACTTATTTGATATATTTTCTGGGACTGCATATATCAGTGGTAATAACCAAGCTTAATTATTTTTTAAAATCATATTTATCTTTTTCCCAAAATAACAAAATGAAAATAGATATCAACCAAAAGAACTCTTAAAACATTAAACCATATACAGTTAATTGCATGCTCCAGAGTGACATTTGCTCCCTTGAAGGACTTAATAATAACCTTTATAATGATGTTTACAAAAATTTTAAAAAATGAGAAAATTGCTGTATAACACTTGGAATACAGCAAAGTCACTACTGAGATAAAATCTGTAGAATTTGTGTTCAGAATAAAATATAGAAAGCTACCAAAGAAACTACTAGTGAATCATCTCAGATAACTAGAAAAGCAAGAGTGAGCAGAACTCAAACTAATAGAAGAAAGCAATAGTAAATATCAGAGTAGAAATAAGGAAGAGAAGATTAATTCAAGCAAGAAAACCATAGTGAAACAAAAGGTTTGTCTTTTTATTTATTTATTTTTTGAGAGGTTTTTGCTATAGGGTGCGTGTACTCACCAGACAGACAGAGAGAGACAGAGAGACAGAAAACGAGAAATCATCCCCCAGGGGGTTTGGCCACACCACAATCCCTTCTCCTCCATTCTCCTCTCAGGATCTTGGGCATGCATGCACATGTGCCTAGTGTGAGTTTTAAGCCACTGGGTCTGGGACGTGAACCACAGACAACTACATGGGAGTCCAGTGACATAGCCATTATGTTAACTGCTGGTCCCAAGGTTTGTCTTTAAGGCAAATTAAAATGGGTACACAGTTAGAAAGCTGAGCAGAGCTAAAGAGACAGAAAGTCAGATAAATAATATCAGACATAAGATAGACCATACCAAATCTATCGCTGAAATATAAAATATATTATGGCTTACTGTGGGTAACAAAATGGCAACAAACTGAAAAGGCAGAAAGACATGGATTGACTTTTAAACAAATGGAATTTAACTGCATTGAATGATAAATACACCGAATATCAGATGTATCCAAGAACTACTAATGAGATAAAATGTGTAGTAATTAGTCTGCACAACAAAAAGATAAGGAACAGAAGGCTTTATAAGGTAATTCCACAAATCTTTAAAGAACATTAATACTCATCAAAGTCGTCTGAAACATCTAGTGTCAGAATCTTTTGAAATGTCTTTTATGCAGGCATTTCACCTTGATACCAGAACTGGAGGCCCAGCTTAGTATGGAAAGTGCATACTAATATATTTGATTAATATTGATGCTAAATGTGGCCAGCAGGTTTGATAGAAAAAAAGGTGCTGATCTACCACGTTTGACCACAACTAATGTCCCATAGCATTCAGCATGAAACTCATATGAGGCATGTATTTATGTGTGCCTAAAATCCTGAGAGAACATGGAGCACAAGGGACTGTGACATGGACTTCCACTCTGTGGGGGATGATTTCCCAATTTCTGACTGTCTCTGTCTCTCTGGCAAGCAAATGAACTCTATAGGAAAAATCTCTCAAAAATATAATAAATGAAAAATATTAGCAAAATATGAGCCAATCAAATACAACACATTACATATATTATACAGCCTGACCTAACAGAATTTGACAGAGCAATACAAAGATGACTCAACATTTGTAGAAAACAAAAGGTAATGAACCATATTAACAGAATCAAAGACAGTATTTGGCATGATAATATCAATTAATGTAAATAAGTTTTGTGATAAAGTATAATATCTATCATATTTCTGATTTTCCACATAAGTGGTATTGAAGAAACATTTCTTTTGATTTACATTTATTTATTGTACATCTTTAGAGCATATGATATGGGTCTTCAGAACATAATTGCATTGCAAGTCAAGAACCTCAGATAAAAGCGTACACAAAACCTATCCATTATTGTATCTTTTACTTTTTTATAAATTGATTAGCCTCTTCCTTCCATTGGCACTGTCCATCATTTTACTTCAGACTTTGGTATGTAAACTTCCTGTCTTTCATATATCTTCTAATCTGTCACATACTGCCATATACATGACAGACATTCAGTATTTATTGGGTAATATCCAGATTTCATCTTTTATTCTGGCTTGCTTTGCTTAACATGAAAACTTAGATATTCATCCACTTTGTATCTAATGCCAGAATCTCATTATTGTTTTGACTGAGTACATTTCATCGTTACATGTTTTTGATCCAGGCATCCATTCTTTGGGATGAAGGTTGATTTTATGTCTTAGAAATTGTAAGTGATGCTGAAATATATATGGATGTTCAAGTGCCTTTCTAAGTGGTTTTGATATTCTTTGGGTAAATACACAGAGGTGACTTTACTTGGTTGTATGTAGATTTTTAAAATTTATTTGAAGAACTTTCATATTTTTTCACCACTGTAATTATACCAATTTGTATTCCTAACCACAGGATAGGGGGATAACATATTTACCTAAATATGTTATCAGCAGCACATCATATTTTTAATTTTGACAATAGCCATTCTAAATGGGATTAAATGGTATCTGGATTATAATAAAAGATATTAAAATGTTTAAAAGTATGTATTTGGCTATTTGTAAGTCATCCTTGGGAAGCTGCCTGTTAAATTCATTTAACCACTTTTTAATTGGATATTGTGTGTGTGTGTGTGTGTGTGTGTGTGTGTGTGTGTAGCTCAGGTGCATCAGTTCCCTGTATCTTTTTGTTATCAGCATCTTTTTAAAAAATAGCCTTTGCAGATATATTCTACCATTCTGAAGCTATTCTCTATATGCTTATTTATTTATTTATTTTTGTTGTGCAGACCATTTTTAGTCTCATGTCATGTCATTATTTTACTATTGGCCTAATTCCCTGTGCTTTAGAAGTCTTGTTTCAGAAATCACTGCATATGCCAGATCCTTAAGGTTTTTCCCTATGGTTTTTATCAGGAGTTTTAAAGATTGAATGGATTTTATTAGCTCTCTGATCTATTTTTCAGTCAATATTTGTGAAAAGTAAGTAACGGGCAGCTAGATTCATTATTCTGTAGTAGATATCCAGTTTTTCAGGATCATTAGCTGGAGAGACTTTTTTTCCCTCAGTGAATCATTTTGAATCCTTTCTCCAAAGTTATTTGGCTGTGTATTTTGAGTTTTTTTGGTTCTTATAGTATCTTGCATTGGACTGTGTGCCTGTTTCCTGCCAGTACCATGCTGTTCTGGTTATGATAGATTTGTAATATATTTTGAAATCAGGCAGTGAGACACTCCTTAATTTATTTTTTTGTTTTTGTTATTAAGAAGTAGTTTGATAAGACATTACACCTTTCTGCAATTTGAAAATAGCAATATTAAGAATCATAGAAGACGCAATAGAGATACTCTATTTTTATTTTTTTACAGATTATTATTATTAATATTTAATTATTATGAATATTTATATATTGGTAACTATTAATTATTTAGCATGCACAGAGAATTTACCCAGCATGAAATACACTTCCACCAACCCAGTTCAGATAACATACACTGGTATTAACAATTACAGTGTTCCACTCATTATAACTGTTAATGTGTCCCACAGATGACTTACCTCTCTAATTCCCCCCAATTTCCTTCTTTACCCTCCAGGCATGATGGCTCATATATACCTGAATTAATGAGACATCATAAGTGCTAGCAGGAATGTGAGAAAGTGGTGTGTTAATACAGAGTCACTGGAAATGTTAATTGTTCCAACCACTGAAGAAAACAATATGAACATTCCTTACAGATTTAAATCTGAAACTACCATATAATCCAGAACTTCCACTACTGGTTATGTACCCAAAGGATAGAAAAACATTCATTCAGAAAAATGCTTGTGTGCTTGCCCATCTATCCTTATTGCAGTAGTATTTGCCATTGCTAAGACATGGTACCAACCAAAATGTCCATGAACAGATTAAAAGAAATGGAAAAGTGTAGTAAATATAGAAAACTATTGATCCATAACAAAGGAAGTTGGCATTTGATAGACAATGAATGACTATAGGACATTCACTGGGGAGTAAAGTAAGCCAGGTTATGAAAAAGAGACAATTTAAGTCTCCACATAAACTTTCCAAATGTCAACTTTCTGTATAAGAATCTGAAAATTTATAGTAGATATAAGCATAAGAAGTAGTTATGCATACGGGAGACAGTATAGTAAAGGTTGGAAGATGACAGAATATGTAAAGTAATAAAGCAAGCAGTAAATTAGAGATGCAAGAAATTTATTGGACACAAAATAAATATTTATTATCATCAACTGGACTAACATTTATTCATGTGGACTAAATTCACCTTATAAAATAAGTGTTGTATAGTGAGTGAACGTATGAAATAAATTCAATTTAAAAAACACAGAAATGCTATGCTCAGTTGAGTTTGTGGTGAAAACAGAACTCTCATGCACAATTGTTGGAACTGTAAATTTTGTAAAGTTACAATGGATTTCAATATGAAGCTTCCTGAAAAATTTATGGCTAGAACTACCATATAATCCAGCAATTAAACTCCTTGGTATGCACCCAAATGATAGGAACACAGTTGGAAAAGTGCTTTATTTTATATAATTATTGTAGCATTTTTACACAATTGATAAAACATGTAAACTGACTAAATGTCCAAAAACCAATGAAGAAATTTCAGAAGTGTGCCATTATGTGATACCACTCAGGCATAAAAAAGAAAAAAAAAAGGGAAAAAATCTGTCTTATCATAAAAAGGACAAATATGAACATTTTATTTATGAGTGAACAAGTCAGGTTATGAAAGTGTGTTTCTTCACTTGACTTATACAAACTGAATTCTATCTATTGTGGCAACTGAAAGATGACAGGATACAAAAAGCATGAAAATGTGGTAATGGATACTGTAGACAGTGAAGGAACAGATATGAGAGACTAAAGATTGAGAGAAAAAAATCAAGGAGAAAAATGAAGAGGCTTTTAGGAAGCACAGAAATGGAAGAGTATCAGTTGATGATATCGTGTATGATATAGTTAACTGTATTAATGTGATGTGATTGCATGCTGAATAAAATTATTTTACAAATTTTAGTGAAGCATAGTGATTAATTGTATAAATAAATTATAATAGTAAAAAAGAATTGAAGAGTGAAAATTAAACAGTAAAAAATGAAGATTAATTTCTTTGATTCATTGGAAAATAAAAGGGAGAGACTATTTTGAGTGAGTTTAAAACAACAATCAAGAAAGCCTAGTTGATATTGACAAATTTCTGGATGCACCCAGCTTCCTTCGATTGAACCTAGACAGAATAGAAAACCTAAATTAACCCACATTAGAAATTATGGATTATGAGTATTCCATAATAAATTGCCCCAATAAAGAAAAATTAAGTACCAAGGGTGTCACCTCTGTATTCTACAACATTATAAAAATGTAAACCCATTCTTCTAAAATGATATCTAAAAATCCAAATGGAAGGGGGACCAGCAGTTAGCGTAATGGCTATTTCACCAGACTCCCACGTAGTCGACCGCGGTTCACGTCTTGGACCCACTGGCTTAAAACTCACACCAGGTGCGTGTGTGTGCATGCCCAAGATCCCAAGAGAAGAATGGAGGAGAAGGGATTGCAGTGTGGCCATCCCCCCGGGGGGTGATTTCTCACTTTCTGTCTCTCTGTCTCTCTCTCTGTCTGGGGAGCGCATGGGCCCAAAGTGAAAACCTCTCCAAAAAAAAAAAAAAAAAAAAGAAATCCAAATGGAAAAACTCTTCCAAACTTATTCTGTAAAGCTTTCATAATCTTTGAACCCAAAGCACACAATGACATAACAAACAAAAAATAATACCACAGTTTAGTATCTCTGCTGACTTCAGATGTAAAATCCTAATGAGAGCTAGCACATCTTAACCTACAACACATTGTACACTCTGGTTCTGTAGGCTTTATCCTAGGGAGGCTTGGGTGGTTCAACATATCAAAATCCATACATATCATATATCACTTTAATAAAAGAAAAGATAAATGACATCATAGAATGTCAATTAATAAACAAACCATTTCATAAAATAGTACATTCTTAATGAGTCAGACTCCACTAAATCAATATAGGAGAAACAATGCTGAATTCAAAAAAAAATCTAAATGTGATTAATTCATAGCTATCATCATACTGAATGAGGAAAATCTGAAATGTTTTAAACTAAACATTGGAATAGGATATGGATGTTTACATGTCCTATTCCTTCTCTCTGTTTTTCTGTCGGTCTTTCAAGCTTCTTTGTTTGTTTTTATTGTGTGTTTATGTGTGTGTGTGTGTGTGTGTGTGTGTGTGTGGCCTTAAGGGCTTTTTACTCACAGTATAGAGACTGTTTAAAAAATTAAAAATTATCCTCATGGGGGATGGTCCTGCCACAATTCATTCTCCTTCATCCTCATGCCCACTCTATTTTTCAAAATTTTACAAGCTGCTCAATTGGGGACTGGAACCACATTTGGATATGGGGGAGTCCTGTGGTTTAAACACCATACCAGCTGCTGGCCCCTCTCCACTCTTTTTCATCATAGAGATGAGGGCACTGGCCAATGCAATTAGAAAATATTGTAAGATAAAAATCATATAATTTTTAGAGGTTTTTTGCTATAGGCTGCCTGTGCTTGACAGAAAGCCAGAGAGAAAAAAAATGAGAAAACACCCCCTCCCCCAAGAAATTGACATGCCACAATACCTTCTCCTACATTCAGCTCTCGGGATTTTGGATGTGCACACACACTCGCTCAGCATGACTTTAAGTCACTGGGCCCGGGACTCCATCTGTGGTCTATCAAATGAAAGTCCAGCGATGTAGTCATTATACCATCTTCTGGTGCCCCCCCCAAAAAAAATTAAATTTTTTAAAAGTAAAATTATTTCTATTTTCAGGAAATCCAAGAAATCCTCAGAAAAATTCTAGGTGCATTAATGAGTTTAGCAAAGTGGCTGGATACGATATCAATGCACAGTGTTTTATTATACATGAACAATTAACAGACTGTGGTAGAAATAAATAGCTACAGAGAGAAGGGGATATCTAAGAATATAAATCTGAAATCAACAAATGATGGTGTAATCATTATGCCACAGAAATCTTACGTAGTCTGGAGCTGTTCTAGTCCCTGACCCACGCCAGGTGCTTGTGTATATTACCCCACATCCCAAGACAGAATGGAGGAGAAGAGATTGGGATGGGGCCATCTTCACTGAGGAGGTGTTTTCTCTCATTCTGCCTCTCTCTTTCTCTCCTGTGCTTGCACATGTAATCTATAGCAAAAATCTCTTTGTAAATAAAATCTCTCTATAGAAGCTCTCTGCCTTTTTGGGGTGGTTGAAATAATTCAGTCAAAATCAAAATAATTTTTTTTTTTAAATTCAATAAATTTTGCTCAGATTTCTGGATACTTGATTCACATCAATAGAAAAAAGTCATAAAAGTTGTCTGAAATCAAACAATTTTACAAGCTGCTCAGTTGGGGACTGGAACCACATTTGGATATGGTGGAGTCCTATGCTTTAAACACCATACCAGCTGCTGGCTCCTCTCCTCTCTTTTTTATCGTAGAGATGAGGGCACTGGCCAATGCAATTAGAAAATATAGTAAGATAAAAATCATATAATTTTTAGAGGTTTTTGCTATAGGCTGCATGTGCTCACACCATCATGACTAGGTTTTATAAAAATGAATAAAGGATAGGTCTAGATTCCACTGTCTCACTCAGTTTCTACATCAAAAGAGAGAGCTTTGCCCAGGAGTTGCTGAGGGTATCACCTGAGTGACTGCTGACAATAGTTTCCTGATAAGCTGGATGCTACAGCACAGTCTTGACCATCTTGCTCATATACATAGAGACTCTCATGTGCCCTCAGAGTTTGACCCCTCTCCTTGCCTGTTGAGGACTGGACATGAACCACAATGAGGAAAGTTGGCAGGCTCTGAGTCGGAGAAAAATATCAAAAGTGCCTGATTTTGTACTGATAACATGCTGTCTTAGATTATCCAGCTTTATAATGTATTTTAGGGTAATGGAATGATATGCCTCCTATTTTATAGTTTTGTTTTGTTTCACTGTATAGTTTGGATAGCATGGGTGTTTTTGTGATTGCAGAACAGCTTCATCTTTTTCTATTGTAATGAGTTATATTGCTGGTAGTTGGAATACAATTCTATCAATAAATAGATTAGTTTGAGTAAGGATGATATTTTGATTCTATGTATAACCCTCTGTTCCTCCCAACCAGGCAGAAGAGGACAGACCTTTGGAAGAAGGTTCCACATGTCTCCATGTCTCCTGTAAACTAGGTATTTTTTTATTTTTATTTTTATTATCATCATAATCTTCTTTATATTACATTGGATTACATATAGCTTTACAGTGTATTACATTGCTTTTTCAAAAGGAATGCCATGCATGTCAGTCAATACAAAGACATTAATCTCCCCGCTTAAACAATCATTATCTTTTCTATGTTTTTCCCAATCATTATTATCAATCCAATTATTTTTGAAAACAGCCAGTCGCTATTTCTCATTTTGCTTGTAAAAAGACTTTACCCATCATGACATACTTCTCAGACCAATCTGGTTGAGAATACCATACATGTCATCATCAACAGCTAAGAATCCATTTCTGTTTCTGACTAACGTCCTGCCTCTCTAATTTTCTCTTGCTATCTTTCTCTATCCAATCATTATTATTATTCTAATTATTTTTCAAAACAGTCAGTCACTATTTCTCATTTTGCTTGTGAAAAACTTTACCCATCATGAAATACTTATAAGACCAATCTAGTTGAGAATACTATACATGTCATCATCAACAGGTAATAAGCGATATCTGTTTCCCACTAACATCCTGCCTCTCTATTGTTCTCTATCTTTCTCTATCCTCTTCTCTTCTCCTCCTTCATTCCACACTGTCCTATTCTCATTAAGTCACTTCACTGTTTTGATGTCTTCCAATTTTTTGCTCTCTACCATAGACTGCAGATAGTCGATATATATTGACTGGACACATACAATATCTTTCTTTCATAGCCTGGCTTTCATCGCTCAGCAATAGATCCTCCTTATCTGACCACTTTCTATCAAATGCTAGGGTCTTGTTATTTTGTATGGCTGAGTAGTATTCCATAGAGTATATATACCACACTTTTCCAATCCATTCATCAGTTTGTGGATATTTAGGTTTGTTCTATTTCTTGGCAATTGTGAATAATGCTGCAATAAACAATGATGTGCAAACACTTTTCTGACCGAGTGTTCTCCTGTCTTTCAGGTAAATACCCAGAACTAACTAGGTATTTCAGAGCATAGAAGAAATGAAGATTTTCTACTGGTAATTCAGCCTCTAGCAAAGGAGCTAGTTGTACCGACCCCCCCCCCCCCCCCACACACACACAGCCTTCTATCTCTGTTTCTTTGCCTCTGTTTCTGTCTCTTCCTGCTTCTGTCTTTACTTTTTCTGTAATATTTCCTATTTACATTTTTTTGAAGACAAAGTTTTTCTCTTATTCTCAGCTCCACCTTTAATCATGCTAATCATCGCTCTTTCCTCCCACCCAGACAAAAGTGGTCAGGCCTTCAGAAGAAATTTCCACATGGCTCTTGCGAACTAGGTATTTCAGGGTACAGGAGAAATGATGATTTTCTACTGATAATTCAGCCTACAGCTAAGGAGCTAGTGATAGGAAAACTCTCCCCACAACCAGCCTTCACTCTCTGTTTCTGTGTCTCTGTTTCTGTCTCTCCCTGCTTCTGTGTTCATTTTTTTGTAATTTTTGCATTTTATATATTTTTTAAAGTCAAAATTTTTCTAATCCTCCCACTCCACATTTTATCTTGTTTATTATCGCTCTGATCCTCGCACCTAGGCAGAAGAGGCCAGGCTTTCGGAAGAAGGTTCCACATGGCTGTCAACTAGGTATTTTATTATTATTATTATTATTATTATCATCATAATCTTCTTTATATTACATTGGATTACACATAACTTTACAGTGTATTACATTGCTTTTTCAAAAGGGAATGCCATGCATGTCAGTCAATACAGAGACATTAATCTCCCCACTTCAACATTCAATATCTTTTCTATGTTTTTCCCAATCATTATTATCAATCCAATTATTTTTTAAAACAGCCAGTCACTATTTCTCATTTTGCTTGTAAAAAGACTTTACCCATCATGAAATACTTCTCAGACCAATCTGGTTGAGAATACCATACATGTCATCATCAACAGCTAAGAATCCATTTCTGTTTCTGACTAACGTCCTGCCTCTCTAATTTTCTCTTGCTGTCTTTCTCTATCCTCTTCTCTTCTCCTCCCAAATTACACACTGTCATATTATCATTAAGTATCTTCACTGCTCTGATGTCCTCCAATTCACTCTCTACCTTACAGTGCAGATAGTCGGTATATATTGATTGGATACATACAATAACTTTCTTTCATAGCCTGGCTTATGTCACTCAGCAATAGATTCTCCATATCTGTCCACTTTCTATCAAATGCCAGGGTCTTGTTATTTTGTATGGCTGAGTAGTATTCCATAGAGTATATATACCACACTTTTCCAACCCATTCATTAGTTTGTGGACATTTAGGTTGGTTCCATGTCTTGGCAATTGTGAATAATGCTGCAATAAACATTTATGTGCAAACACTTTTCTGAACGAGTGTTCTCCTGTCTTTTGGGTAAATACCCAGAACGAACTAGATATTTAAGATCACGTGAGAAATGAAGACTTTCTACTAATAATTCAGCCTTTAGCAGAGGAGCTAGCGGTAGGGAGTTCCCTGCGCACACCCAGCCTTCTATCTCTGTTTCTGTGCCTTTGTTTCTCTCTCCTCCTGCTTCTGTCTTCCCTTTATTGGTAATAATTCCTATTTACAGTGTTTTAAAGGCAAAATTTGTCTCTTGTTCTCAGCTCCACCTTTAATATTGTTAATTATTGCTCTGTCCTCCCACCTAGTCAGAAGTGGCCAGGACTTTAGAAGAAGTTTCCACATGGCTCCTGTGAACCAAGTATTTCAGGGCACAGGAGAAATGAAGATTTTCTACTGAAAATTTAGCATACAGCCAAGGAGCTAACAGTAGGGAGCCGCCCCTCCCCCAGCCTTCTATCTCTTTTTCTGTGTCTCTGTTTCTGTCCTTTCCTGCTTCTGTCTTTCCTTTTTTTTTTTGTAATTTTTCCTTTTTACATTCTTCTAAAGGCAAAGATTTTCTCTTGCTCTCAGCTCCACGTTTTACCTTGTTAATTATCACTGTGGTCCTCTCACCCAGGCAGAAGAGGCCTGCCCTAAAGAAGAAGGTTCCAAAAGGCTCCTGCAAACTACGTATTTAAGGGCAAAGGAGAAATGAACATTTTCTACTGATAATTCTGCCTCCAACAAATGAGATAGCAGTAGTGAGCCCCCTCTATCTCTAGGCTTCTATCTGTGTTTCTGTGTCACTGTTTCTGTCTCTTTCTGCTTATATCATCATGTTTTATTGTAATTTATCTTTTTATATTTTTTAAGGCAAAGTTTTTTCTTGCTCTTAGTTCCACCTTTGATCTTGTTCATTATTGCACTTGTCCTCCCACCCAGACCGAAGAGGCTAGGCCTTCAGAAGAAGCTTCCACATGGCTCCTGCAAATTAATTATTTCAGGGCACTTGAGAAATGAAGATTTTCTACTTATAATTCAGCCTCCACCAAAGAAGCTAGCGGTAGGCAGACCCCTGCACACCCAGCTTTCTATCTCTGTTTCTGTGTCTCTGTTTCTGTCTCTCCCTGCTTCTATCTTCTTTTTTGTTTTGGGATTTTTTTTCTTTTTTTCTTTTTTTTAAAAGGCAATTTTTTTCCCTTGTTCTCAGATCCACCTTTAATCTACTTAATTATTGCTGTGTCCACCCACCCAGTCAGAAGTGGCCAGGCCTTCAGAAGAAGTTTCCACATGGCTCCTGCGAACTAAGTATTTCAGGGCACAGGAGAAATGAATATTTTCTATTGATAATTCAGCCTCCAGCAAAGGAGCTAGCGGTATGAATCCTTCCTCACACTCAGCCTTGTAACTCTGTTTCTGTGTATCTTTTTCTGTCTTTTCTTTTTTTTTTGTAATTTTTTCTTAATACATTTTTTTCTTAAAGGAAAAGTTTTTCTCTTGCTCTCAGCTTCACATCTTATCTTGTTAATTATAGCTCTGGTCATTGCACACAGGCAGAAGAGGTCAGGCCTTCAGAAGAAGGTTTCACATGGCTTCAACGAACTAGGTATTTCAGGGCACAGGATAAATAAAGATTTTCTACTGATAATTGAGCCTCCAGCAAAGGAGCTAGTGGTAGTGAGCCCCCCCACCCCAGCCTTCTATCTCTGTTTCTGTGTCTCTGTTTCTTTCTCTCCCAGCCTCTGTCTTCCTTTTTTTTTGTAATTTTTCCTTTTTACAATGTTTTAAAGGCAAAGATTTTCTCTTGCTCTCAGCTCCACCTTTTGTCTTGTTATTTATCATTGTGGTCTTCCCACCAAGGCAGTAGAGGCCAAGCCTTCAGAAGAAGATTCCACATGGCTCCTGCAACCTAGGAATTTCAGGGCTCAGGAAAAAATGAAGATTTTCTATTGATAATTCAGCCTACCGCAAAGCAGCTAGTGGTCTGGAACCCCCACCCATGCCATCATTCTACCTCTGTTTCTGTGTATCTGTTTCTTTCTCTCCCTACTTCTGTCTTCTCTTTTATTTGTAATTTTTTTCTACATTTTCTTTTAAAGGCAACGTTTTTCTCTTGCTCTCAGCTCCACCTTTTGTCTTCTTAATTATAGTTCTGGTCTTCCCACTCATGCTGAAGAGGTCAGGCCTTCAGAAGATGGTTCTACATGGGTCCTGCAAACTAGGTATTTCAGAGCAAAGGAGAAATGAAGATTTCCTACCTATAATTCAGCCTCCAGCAAAGGAGCTAGCAGTAGGGAGCCGCTCCTCCCCTAGCCTTCTGTCTCTATTTCTGTGTCTCTGTTTCTGTCTCTCCCAGCTTCTTTCTTCCTTTATTCTTAATTTTTCCCTTTCACTTTTTCTTTTAAGGCAACGTTTTTTCTATTGCTTTCAGCTCCACCTTTTATCTTATTAATTATTGGTCTGGTCCTCCCACCCAGGCAGAAGAGGCCAGGCTTTCAGAAAAAGGTTAGGTTCCACATGGCTCCTGAGAACTAGATATTTTAGGTCACAGGTGAATGAAGTTTTTATACTGATAATTCAGCCTCCAGCAAAGAAGCTAGCAGTAGGGAGCCAGTCCTCCCCCAGACTTTTATCTCTGTTTCTGTGTCTCTGTTCCTGTCTCTCCCTGCTTCTTTCTCTCCTTTTTTAGTAATTTTTCTTTATGCATTATTATAAAGGCAGTATTTCTCTTGTTCTCAACTCCACGTTTTTCTTGTTAATTATCACTCTGGTTCTCCCACCAGGGCAGAAGTGGCCAGGCCTTCAGCAGGAGGTTCCAAATGGGTCCAACAAACTAGGTATTTCACGGAACAGGGGGAAATGAAGATTTTCTACTGATAATTCAGACTCCAGCAATGGAGCTAGGAATAGCGATCCGCACATCCCTCAGCCTTCTATGTCTGTTTCCGTGTCTCTGTTTCTGTCTCTCCCTGCTTTTGTATTTCTTTTTTTTTGAACATTTCTCTTTTTTCATTTTTTTTAATGCTAAGTTTTTCTCTTGCTCTCAGCTCTCCCTTTTATCTTGTTAATTATCACTCTGGTCTGCCCACCCAGGCAGAAGAGGCCTGGCCTTCTGAAGAAGGTCCCTCATGGCTCCTGCAAACGAGGTATTTCAGGGTACAGGAGAAATGAAGATTTTCAACTGATAATTCAGCCTAAAGTAAAGGAGCTAGCGTTAGATAGCCCCTCCTACCCCTGGCCTTCTATCTCTATTTCTATGTCTCTTTTTGTTTCTCTGCCTGCTTCTGTCTTATCTTTTTTTTTTTTTTGTATTTTATTCTTTTAACATTTTTTTAAAGGCAATGTTTTCCTCTTGTCTCAGATCCACGTTTTATCTTGTTAATTATCGCTCTGGTTCTCCCACATGCAGAAGAGGCCAGGCCTAAATAAGTTTTCACATGTTTCCTGCAAACTAGTTATTTCAGGGCAATGTTGAAATGAAGACTTTCTACTGAAAATTCAGCCTCCTGCTAAAGAGCTAGGGTTAGGGAGCCCCCCCCCCTTATCTCTTGTCTATTATCTTTGTTTCTTTATTTCTGTTTCTGTCTCTCCCTTCTTCTGTCTTCATTTTTTATTGCAATTTTTTCGTTTTACATTTTTTGAAAAACAAACTTTTTCTCTTGCTCTCAGCTCCCCCTTTTATCTTGTTAAATATCACTCTGGTCACCCCACCCAGGCAGAAGAGGCCCGGCCTTCAGAAGAAGGTCCCACATGGCTCCTGCAAATGACGTATTTCAGGGCACAGGAGAAATGAAGATTTTCTACTGATAATTCAGCCTCCAGTAAAGTAGCTAGTGGTAGAGAGTCCCTCCCACCCCTAGCCTTCTATCTCTGATTCTGTGTCTTTTTTATGTCTCTGCCTGCTCTTGTCTTCTATTTTTTTGGTAATTTATTCTTTTTTTTCTGGATAGGTTTTTTCACTATAGCACGCGTGCACTCACCAGACAGACAGAGAGACACAGAGAGACAGAAAGCAAGAAATCACCCCCCAGGGGAGATGGTCACGCCACAATCCCTTCTCCTCCATTCTCCTTTCGGGATCTTGGACATGCACGCAACACACGCCCGGTGTGAATTTTAAGCCACCTTGTCTGGAACGCGAACCGCAGTCGACTACATGGGAGTCCAGCCACATAGCCCTTACATAACTGCTGGTTCCCTGTAATTTATTCTTTTTACAATTTTTTTAAAGACAGTGTTTTTCTCTTGCTCTCAGATCCATGTTTTATCTTGTTAATTATTGCTCTCTTCCTCCCACCCAGGCAGATTAGGCCAGGCCTAAAGGAAAGGTCCCACATGGCTCCTGCGAACTACATATTTCAGGGCAAAGGAGAAATGAAGATTTTCTACTGATAATTCAGCCTCCAATAAACTAGCTAGCGGTAGAGAGCCCCTCCCACTCCTTGCCTTCTATCTCTGATTCTGTGTCTCTTTTTCTGTGTCCCCCTGTTTCTGCCTTCTTTTCTTATTTATCCTTTTTACATTTTTTTATAAAGGCAATGCTTTTCTCTTGCTCTAAGCTCCACGTTTTATCTTGTTAATTAGCGCTCTGGTCTTCCCACCCAGACAGAAGAGGCCAGGCCTAAAGTAGAAATTTCCACATGGCTCCTGTGAACTAGGTATTTCAGAGCACAGGAGATATGAAGATTTTCTACTGATAATTCAGCCTCCTGCAAAGGAGCTAACATTAGGGAGACCCCCTTACTCCTAACCTTTTGTCTTTGTTTCTGTGTCTCTGTTTCTGTGTCTCCCTGCTTCTGTCTTCATTTTTTATTGCAATTTTGCCATTTTACATTTTTTGAAAGACAGAGTTTTTCTCTGGCTCTCAGCTCCACCTTTTATCTTTTTAATTGTCGCTCTGGTTCTCCCACCCTGGCCAAAGAGGCCAGGCCTTCAGAAGAACGTTCCATATGGCTTCTGCAAACTAGGTATTTCAAGGCACAGGAGAAATGAAGATTTTCTACTGATAATTCAGCCTTTAGCATAGGAGCCAGCAGTAGGGAGCCACCTCTCCCCCAGCCTTCTATATCTGTTTCTATGTCTCTGTTTTTCTCTTTCCCTACTTTTCTCTTCCCTTTTTTTGGTAAATTTTTCTTTTTACATTTTTTTAAAGGTAAAGTTTTTGTCTTGCTCTCAGCTCCACATTTTATCTTGTTAATTGTCGCTCTAGTCCTCCCACCCTGGGAGAAGAGGCCAAGCTTTCAGAAAAAGGTTCCACATGGCTCTTGCAAACTAGGTATTTCAGAGCAAAGGAGAAATGAAGATTTTCTACTTAAAGTTCAGCCTCCAGCAAAGGAGCAACGAATAGGGAGCCCACCCCATGCCCAGTCTTCTACCTCTGTTTCTCTGTCTCTGTTTCTGTCTCTCCCTGTTTCTGTCTTATCTTTTCTTGTACTTTTTCCTTTTTATATTTTTTTAAAGGCAAATATTTTCTCTGGCTCTCAGCTCCATCTTTTATCTTTTTAATTGTTGCTCTTGTCCTCCCACCCTGGCAGAAGAGACCAGGCCTTCAGAAGAACGTTCCAAATGGCTCCTGCGAACTAGGTATTTCATGGCACAGGGGAAACGAAGATTTTCTACTGATAATTCAGCCTCCAGCAATCTAGCTAGCAGTAGGGAACCGCACGTCTCCATCCTTCTATGTATCTGTGTCTCTGTTTCTCTCTCCCTGTTTCTGTGTTCCTTTCTTTTGAATTTTTTTTCTTTTTTTCATTTTATTTAAGGCAAAGTTTTTCTCTTGCTCTCAGCT